>JAJTUV010002918.1:0-94518 GCA_021653895.1 Mastomys natalensis
TGGCTCAGGCTCACTTTAATTAAAAACATTTTTTTACACTATTGCATATGTGCATACATGTACATGTCACAGCCCTTGTGTGCAAGACAGGATAATTTTCAGGAGTACATTCTATCCTTCCACCATGTGCGTTCTGAGTATCAAAACTCAGACTTCAGGCTTGACAGCAATTATCTTTACCCCCTGAGCCATCTTGTTGACCCTGCAGACTCAGAGCTTGAGAACAGTTCATGCATCTCCTAAGATGCATGACAGAGCTGAGAGGCCTCCCTTCACTCAGTTTCCCAAGGTGCTCCATTTCTTCTTAGTTCTGGGGATAGGGGTGGGGTACTGAAGTACTTCCCTGGTGAGTCGTTGTGTCACCTTGGTTTTTATTGTTAGAAGCACCCACGTCCTATTCCTCCGCATGGTGCTTTTATAATGATAGCTCCTGAGTTTTCCGCAGGCACACTTGCCTCTTACGGCCAACGGTCACTATCTCTACTCTCCTCCATACCTCAGAGTCTACGCAGTGATGACGGATGGACTTTGTGTTCCCAGAGTGGCCCTTTGTCCTAAGTGTGACTTCAACAGCCAGGGACTGCAGACTCTTGAACAAGACTTCTATTCAGAGACTTCTCACTCCTGGCCTCCAAATCCAGCACTTTTTTCTTCCCAAGGTGCAGGGTTAGAGCCTTGGGGAGAATTAGTAACATCTGTGTACGGCACTTCTCCTTCCCTGCCCTTCTATCTTTATCTTAGGTCACATGCCCCTTGGGTTACAATTTGCTGACTTGATTGCTGAGTCTGATAATGTCTTGGCCTCTTGACTGAGGTCGAGTGTAGAAGTCAGGGTTGGCTCTAGCCTCCCATTCAGTTCATGCAACCAGTTCATACTCCCAGGAGTCTGACTTATGCCCTCATTTCCCTTGCTTTCCACTGCCTCCTACAGATGCCTAAGCTCATAATTCTCAGGATGCTGTCATAGAGTAAGGGTGTGGAGCTATTCTTATTAAATGACTGAACTTTTGTAGCTAATTGGGAAGGAGGAGGGAAAAGTAATAGTAGCAGTCAGGGCTGGCAGTTACTTTCTTACCACACAGGTGCCCAGGTGCCTCCAGACTCACAATAAGTAGATCTTCCTCTACATTCTCAACAGGAGCTTAGAGATATTTAATAAGAATAGCACCTGGCTGGCTGCCTGGGCTCCAGGTAAGGGATGTCTGTCTGAGGCTCAGGGGTCCTGAGGAGAGGTGAGCAAAGGGCTATAGGGGAAGATAGCAGAGTTGCAGGTGTGGCTTTGAGATAGGGCATTTCTCCACAAGTTCCTTGCGTTGTGACAAGGAGCCATGAGAATAGGAAAGTTCTGGTCCAAAAGAAGGAAAGTAGGGACAGCAGCTCACAAATAAGGTTCTTGAAATAGGGTCCCAGGGCCAGCAGCATCCAGTCACCAGGAATGTGACAGAAAGGCCCAAGTGCCCCAGCCTAGCGCACTAAGTCAGGGGACACAGAGTCAGGTGGAGACATGGCTCAGCAGTTAAGAGCATTGGCTGCTCTTAGAGAAGATGCAGGTTCTGTTTGCAGCACCCACATAGCAGCTCATAATTGCCTGTAACTCCAATTTCAGTGAATTCAGTGGCCTCCTTCTGGCCTCTGCAGGCACAAGTTATACATATGGTGCACATATATACATGCAGGCAAACACACATGAGGAAAAAATGTCTTAAAAAAAAAAAAAGCAGGGTTGAGGTCCTAAACTTCAACACAGCTAACATTGCAGATTGCTGCTCTAGGTCCCTGAATCACTGATCTCCCCTAGGAGTCTGAAAACCACTAGTTAGAATCTATAAACAGCACCCAGCTCCACCCTAAAGCTGGATCTGACAATGAAATTGGGCAGGGTGGGGAGGAAATGACAAGATCCTCAACTTTGTAATACTCTTGCCTCAGCTTCCAACTGTTGGGTTTATAGATGCCTGCCACTGTACCCAGGTGGTTTCTGGAATCCTTAACAACCCCAGATCATTCTCATGAGTGAATGGGTGTGCATAGGAAGAGAGATTTGGAGTTGCTCTGGTTGTTGCCTTCAGGTATTACTGAATCTCAGGTGTCACCTCCTAGCAGGTGGATTAGAGCTGGACCAGCTTGGTGCAAAAGTGAACCAGGACTCCTGGGGCTGGGGAACAGCTCAGTGTCTGGGTAAAGATAGGTATCAACTGGCCCTGGATATGGGGAGCAAGTATCCAGAGCAAGGGACAGAACCACACATTTGTACTTCTACTAATCCCCATGGAGACAGGTCATAAGACATCAGGAGCAGGCTACTCCCTGCCACTGCTCTAGCTCAGGACCCAGGTTCTCATTTGGTTCAGAGGCAATGGTCTGACTTGTAGAAGACAAGCAGCCTTAGTGTGGGACTCAGGCAGGCTACTTCCCCATCCAATCCAACAGCAACAGAGCCACTGAAGGCAATGACTCAGTGACAGGCAAAGCTAGCAGTAATCCCACCTTTATAGAATAATCATTCAAAGTTCTTGTCCTGTGACCTGGAGCAGGGAACACATCCCCTAATTACGAGATCACTGTGGGTAGAGCTGTTGCCAGAGGGTGGGTGTGGGATTGTTTACACAAGGAGCTGACTCAGTTTGGAAGCAGGGCGGCAGGCAAGGGTGACTCAGGAGTTGCGCTGTGATTTAGATCAGTTTCCATACATCCCTTCAAGCTGCACTCTGAGAAAAATTATGGCAGACGTTCCAGGATAAATATGCCATTTACTGTCATGCTGGGGACTACAGATGGTGGTGAGAACTGCGGTTGATGGCTACACAGGACCACTAAGATTGAATCAATCACTGCCAGCCAGAATTGGGACCGAGGATTCCAGGTGATCTAAGACTTCCAGAGAAACATCAATAT
Organism: Mastomys natalensis; assembly: GCA_021653895.1. NCBI lineage: Eukaryota > Metazoa > Chordata > Mammalia > Rodentia > Muridae > Mastomys > Mastomys natalensis. The sequence continues at coordinate 2,896 of JAJTUV010002918.1, forward strand.
ATAGGTACCTCTCATGGCATGGTTTGGAAGAAATGGTTAAGAGACAAACATGGTGGAAGTCTGTATGCTAGGCTGGGTTTTGTCTGACTAAGTACTGGACACTGGGAAGCCAGTGTGGCTGTACCCAGTCTGTGGGTATGACTAAGTCCAGCAGGTTGAAATGGGGCATCTATTTCATGAGGAATGGAATGGGGGCTGAATGCAGCCATAGGTAGTACAAAATCAGTGTAACCAGGCAGTCCCTATAGCAACACAGCCACAAGGCATGTGCTGGGGTGGTGGTAGATTCCTCAAGAATACAAGCAGCAGGGAGAGACCAGCCCCACTGTCTATGCAGGCAACACAGTTTCCAGACACCTAGGTTTTGGTTCAGTGAAACCCACTTTGGACTTCTACATTCCAGGTTGTCATTTGTGGTGACTTGTTTCCTCAGACTCAAGAATAACAGTCAAGCAAAAGCTCAGTAAATGTTTAGACCTCAGATGCTAATGGCTACAGGTCCTTCCCTGAGACCCCTGGACCTTGAGGCACCTGCAAATAGCTGCAGTAGGGTTGGGGTGTATGGGAACTGAGCACTCCCTGTAGGCCTGGACAAGAAGAGATAGTAGCTGCAAGTTACATGGTGGCCAAGGAAATGCTACCACCTGTTGCCTCTGTTCCTGTTAAGTGGGTTTGTGCACTTTGACATGGTGCTAACAGAACACTCAAAGCAATTACTTCAGCAATGGCTTATAGAAAGACAGCATTGTGATAGAGTAGCAGTCCACTCTGAAGGGAGTAGTGAAGATAGAAAGTAATGTTTCAGGCCTATCCACCAGGCCCATGTATATGTTGGCTGCAGAGGCTGCTTAGAAATCTGGCTGCTGCCAGATTCAAGGCCTGTAGGTTCTCAGTTTAAGTGTCTAGCCTCTGTAGGGGTCACACATCTGGTAGCATAGATCTGCTTCCTGCAGAGCAGGGATGGGCTCATAGGAGGACTGCCTGTGCCCACAGTAAGCAGCTCCCAGCAGCTCCCTGAGGGCCTAAATTGTACCTTAGACTGTGGATGTATCCCTCAAAGACTGCAGATATGGCCCCATATGCAAAAGGAGTTGTTGTTGGTATCATTAAGTATGAGTGTGGAGATGAAGGGGTTCTGGATTGAGAAGTCTTAAATCCAGTAGGCAATGTCTTCATGACAGGCACAGCCAGTAGGCAGATGGCAAGACTAGGTAGGTCCTTGGATGTCTAGAACCATCAAGAGAGAGGTCAAGAGAGGGAAAGCTACCTTGCCTGCATCTCGGAGCCTGCAGACTTGTCATTTGTTATGCCAGCCTCAGGAAGTAAGAAATTAAAGACAGAAGGGACAACAAGTGGACAGCCAGTGGTAAGGTCTGGCAGCCACTGCTCCCTCAAGAGCCACTGTTTGCTTCAGGGAGAATGGCTCTGGTGGGCCACTCACCTCCATGAAGGCCTTGCAGGCAGGGGTGGGTCTGACCATGGACTGTCATTAATATTTACATGGGACTTGATGAATGCCATTCTGAGAGACATATCTAAAGAGTATACCCATCACCGTATCGTGCGAGCTTTGCTTTTTGTCCACAGTCCTATGCCCTTTTCCTGCTTGGAACTAGGACTCAATTTTGGGGGTGGGAATAGCCATGATGTGAGCATCCAATGCAATGCCACATGGCAGGGATTCAGAGAGGGTTGGCTCTGGAAGATTTCCACCATCCCTCTGGAGTCTGTGTGCCACAGAAACCCCACAATGCAGGGGTGCTCTTCAGCTCTGGTTTTTGTAGCATGAGGAGACAAAGAACTCAAGTCTCTGATAATCAGACTGAATTCTCTCCCGTGCAGGAAAGACAAGATCTCAGCATAGGAAAATCCACACTGCCAACTTATCAATGGCCCTGCCAAGAAGAACTCAGCTAGTGTCTCCCGGCCAGGCAAGAGCCCCCGCAGGAACGGAAGTGCTGCCAGCTCCCACCAAACTTCTCTGCCCCCAGCAGTGTCAGTTCACACTTGGCCAGCCCACCTCTTCCGCATAGAGTACCTGGGCTCGTGGGCGGCTGTGATTTTCGACTTGGAAGGCAGTGTGGCTCTGGAGCTCCCTGCTTCTCTTTGAGTCACTGCTTTCCATCTGTTACCACAGCATCAGCCAGGTTCTGAGAGAGGAAACAGCCTTGAGTACCCAGGCTGCCAGCCACAAGTCCTTGCAGAGGAAGAAGCAGAGGAAAAGGTCTCTGGGAAGAAGGGTGGTTGGCCTTGAAAGTGAAGGCATGGATATGACAATCAGGTCCTAGGGACAGCTTTCCCTAGCTGGAGTCTCAGCCTGTCATGACACCTGGGGCTCCTAATAATCCCAGAGAATGGTCTCATTGTTACCCAGGATCCCATAACAGCAATAGGTCAGGAAAAAACTCTGCTCACTGAAAACAGCTAAGACTGTTAGAACCAACTTCCAAAAAGCAATAAACAAGGCTGGAAAGGTTGTTCAGTGGTCAGGAGCACTAACTGCTCTTCTAGAGAACCCAGGTTTAATTCCCAGAACCTACATGGCAGCCCAAAACAATTTATAACTCTAGTCCTAGGGGATCTGACACTACCTTCTGGATACTTTGGGCCCAGGCACACATATAGTACACAGATTTACATGCAAGCCAAACTCCTATATACATAAAATAAATGCATTTTAAAACATAATAACCAACCAGAGCTCCCAGAGTCTAAACCACCAGCCTGGGAGCACATAGGGAGGGACCCACGGCTCCAGCTATATATGTCGGGGAGGATGGCCTTGTCGGGCATAGGCGGGAGAGGAAGTCCTTGTTCCCATGAAGGCTGGATGCCGAGTGGGGGGAATTCGAGGGTGGGGAGGTGGGAGTTGGGGGGGGTATGTGGGAGCACATCCTCATAGAAGCAGGAGGAGGGGGGATAGGATAAGGGATTCCTGGGCGGGGTGGGGGGAGAAATGGGTAAGGGGATAACATCTGAAATGTAAATAAAATATCCAATAAAAAAATTAAAAAAAACATAGTAAGTACCTGATGAAGTCGCAAGAAGTATGTGACCTAGAAAGAAGGCAGCAGAGCAAGCGTGTGGGACAGGAGAGCTGAGATGGCTTATATTTTGTCCTGGTTGGAGCTCTGAATGCCATGAATCTGACATTTCAAGTGGAAGAAATAATCAGAATCATTTTACCTCTCTAAAGCAAGAGAGTGACACCTGTGTGTCCTGCCACATGTAGACACACTTTGGGCCTGAATGATCTTGAGGGTAGACTAAAGGACTGCTCAGGAACCCAGAGAATCAACTTTGGTCCTCTCCAAGGGAATCTCTCCATTCTCATACTGCCAAACAGCTTGCAGATCAGACTTCATCACGAAGGCCATAGCCCGTACAAAAAGGCACACGGACAGACAAGATGCCCTGAGTGCATGCCACAGAGCAGTGGAGGCTGGTTTCAGACATTTCCTCTTTGGTCCCAAAAGTACCAGTGGTCTCCATCTTTGTCTAACAAGCAGAGCCTCACCGTTTGCAGGGAGAAATGACTACTGTTACCTGCCAGATCTACCCAAGTTTCCCTCATGATTCTAAGATGTTGACTGCCAATCTTGTGGAGTGTGTAGGAGGAACAAGAAGACTGGGGACAAACAGAACATCCCTCCATCCCTCCTTGTTCCTGTTTCTCATCCCCCCCTAAAAATGCAAACTGATTTAATGTTCTGGCTATTCACTATGATGAACACAAAGTATGGATAATAATGGACAGCCTCTGGTTTGCCTCGGCGGATGATGTCTCTCGCACACAGTTTCAATTTCATCCACTCTCCTCAAATACAACGGCTCCTTTCATTATGGTTCATTAGGTCTTTTAAGATTCCCTGGGGACCCAAACTCATAACAGGTTGTCAATAGCATAGACCAATAGCTTTAAACGATGAGGTCACTAACATTTTGCAGGCTATGGCAGTAACTGGGAGGTGCCCTCAGAGGCTGTATCTGATGATAAATCCTTCCGTGGAGTTCCTGCACTCAACTGAGAGCACAGCAGAGGAGATGGGGTCCATAGGAATTCCTGGAACACGGGTTCACGGCTTTTCCCTACGCTGTAAGCCCACAGTTGCCACACAGCTTCAACACAAACCCACAAACCTAGGTTGCATCTAAGGATCATTGGCAGCAAGGACAGGATGGTCTAGGGTGACCTCAACAATGACACACCCAGTTAAGTGATGGTGGAAATCACAACACAGAGTTCCACCCAACTGTTCATGCATCCATCTATTCATCCATCCATCCACATGTTCATCCATCCATCTGCCCACTCATCGCCTGCTTGCCCATCTGTCTGTCCGTCCATCCATCTGTTCATCCATCTATCTATCATCTACATAGTCATCCAACTATCCCATAAAAAACATATTTATCTACTGCATGACTGGCATTATCCTATCCATTTATCCACATCCACCGTCATTTTAACTGCTTCTTCTACATCTTCATTAACATTTCTGAGAATCAACTTGGCTTCACCAAGCCCTCTACAGGCATCCTGTAACAGGGATCAGTAACTCACATTTCATAGATGTGGAAACCAAGGCTCAAAGAGAGACAATGACTTCTCCAAAGTCATCTAGTTGGAATTTGTGCCCAGACAGACCCATCCAACACCAACTGTGTAGCTTGAATGCCCCCCTCCCATGAAGCCATCTGACTTGTCATTAAACCATCCCCTCCTTGAGCCCTGTGGGTTTTCATACCCCAGATAGCACACCATCCTCGAGGGCAGTGACACTGGCTACTGGTCCTCATACCTGAGTGGAGGCTTTAGAGAAAGCTAGGACACAGAGCTCAGCATTGCTCTTGGGCTTAGAGCACACACAGGGCTTACACCCACCACCTCCTTCCCAGCTTCCTGTGGAAGCACTAAACTCATAACTTTTAGTTACATGCATCAGAGAGAACTACATCGGCCTGGAGTGATGACTCAGTAGCTAAGTGCATTGTTTGCTCTTGCAGAGGACCTGGGTTGGGTTTTTAGCACCAATATGGTTTCTAGCTCACAACTCTCTGTAGCTCCAGTTCCGGGGTTGGGGGAGTTAATTCAATGCCCTCTTCTGGCCTTTACAGGTACTGCACACATTTGGTGCTCATTCACATAAGATAAAAAATAAATGAATCTTTTAAAAAATAATCTTTAAACAACACAGTTGATCCCTATGGAGTTGGTGGGAAGATCTAGTGGACAGTGAATGGCAGAAATGATGGTATTGAGGAAATGGTGACCAGAACCCATGAGAGTCAGCCCTTCCCTGACAGCAGACACCTCATGCCAGGCATTGCTCCTAAAGTTTCCCATTCTCCCAGAGGTGAGCACCTGCCCTCTCATCTACAGAGGAAGACACCGAGGAACAAAGACATCAGGCATGAGACTGAGGCTGTATAAGCACAGGGTTGGGGCCAGCGCAACTCTTCAACCTGCTTGAATCATGTACTCCACTCCTGCCAGTCAAGATCATCTCTGTGTTCCCAGCAACTGTCAAGTGCTTGAGCATTGGTGTGCTAACAGGCGTTTCCCACAGCCTCCTCAGAGAGTGTGATAATTCCCCTTGCATAACCCAGGCCCTGCCTATGATTCTCCTACTTAAGAATAAAATCAAGACTTGCTCTGTTTTAGATTGGGACATGCACAGAGTAACTGACTGAACCGTATATTCAAACAAAACCAGCTCCAAGCTGTTGAGACAGCTCAGCGGGGTAAAGGCATTTGCTGCTAAGCCTGACCTGAGTCTGATACCCCGGAACCCAGATGGCAAAAGGAGAGAATTACTCCCTCAGGTTGTCCTCTGACCTCCATGTGTGCACAGAAGTGACCACATGCATGTGCCTGTACACGCATATACACAATAAATATAATTTTTAAGATAATAAAAATTTAAACTTCTTTCTTACCATGAGAAGTGGAAGATATGATACCTAGCCCTGATCCAACTAAGTCATGTCTCCTTGGCCAGCGCATGAGGTATGGAGGTCATGCCTGGGTTCAAATCCCATCTCTGCTATCACTGAGCTGTGAGATTTTTGGGGGTCCTGGCCTCCTTTGGGCAAAACCATTTAAAGAACCAGTGCCATCACAGGTATCTGTGGGACCAAGAGTAAAGACACACATCTTTGTGTTTATAGTAGCTTGTTTTTATTTTGTGTGTGTTCCTCTATTGTTAATCTTAACCTGGGCCTCACTCAGAACTGAGAGGACTTGGAACATGTGAAGTAGGCTGGTCTGACCCTAAGACTTTCTCCAGAGAGGCCAGCACTCACCAGGATGCTGGGAATGGTGTCAAGGAGAGTCCAGGCAGTCACCCCCCAGCCATCCTTACCCTTGAGATCTACTGGGTGAGTCCTTGTTCCATTTGTCTCCCTATCTCTCTCCATCTCAGAAAAAGTTCTAGAAGTAGCAGAGCTGAGCACTGTGGGCCATGCACTTCATGACTGCAGCTAGTCGACCGTGCTCAGCAGCCCTGGATCTGGCCTTAAAGAGGGAGGTAGTGCCAAGCTTAAAAGCACACACCGTTGGGCTAGAGAAATTGCTCAGTGGTTAAGAATACAAACTGCTGTTGCCGGGCATTGGTGGCGCACACCTTTAATCCCAGCACTTGGGAGGCAGAGGCAGGTGGATTTCTGAGTTCGAAGCCAGCCTGATCTACAGAGTGAGTTCCAGGACAGCCAGAGCTACACGAGAAAACCCTGTCTCAGAAAGAAAGAAAGAAAGAAAGAAAAGAAAGAAAGAAAGAAAGAAAGAAAGGAAGGAAGGAAGGAAGGAAGGAAGGAAGGAAGGAAGGAAGGAAGAAAGGAAGAAAGAAAAAAGAAAAGAAAAGAAAAGAAAAGAAAGGAAAAGAAAAAAAACCCAAAGACTACAAACTGCTCTTCTGGAAGCGCAGATGACCCTGGTTCTGTTCCCAGCAACCACATAGCAGCTCACAACCATCTATAGCTTTACTTCCAGGGAAGCCGGTGCTATGGCATCCACAGGCACCAGGCATGCAAATGATGCATGGACATTCATACAGGAAAAGCACCCATATACATAAAAATAAAAAATTCAACTTTAAAAAAAAAAGACCACATACCTCCACTTTGTAGTCTGGTGGTCTCAATCCAAAAAATCCAATGCTCTCACCTGGGCATAAGGCACATTTATAACATCCTTACTTGAAAGGAAACATGAATCCTCACACGTGCTTTAAAGCACTGTCTAGCTGGGCCTGAGAGGGAATATCTTTAATCTCAGCACTCAGTAGACAGAGGCAGGTAGATTTCTGAGTTCAAGGCCAACCTGGTCTACAGAGTTCCTGTACACCAAGGCTACACAGAGAAACTCTGTTTCACCAAAATAATAATAATAAATTGCAAAAATTTAAAAGATAGACTGTCTAGTGCCATAGAGGTACCAGGGGGGTGGGGTGGGGAGAGAGAGGCAGAGAGAGGGGGGAGAGGGAGAGAGGGGAAGACAGAGAGGGAAAGGAGAGGGGAAGAGAGAAAGAAATATAGGGGGAAGGAGAGGGGAGAGAGGAGGAAGAAGAGGGGAGGAGAATGGAGGAGGAAGAGAAAGACAGAAGGTAATTTCAGTTCTTAACTGTTTCTTGCCTCCCTAGGAAAATGAAAAATCCCTGGAGAAAAGCCAGACCATGTGATCAGCTTGCCTGACAAACGGCCACTGGGGAGCTGTCCATGGTATTAGTGAGCCCTGCAGTCTCCTTGCCCCTGTCCCCACACACGGACAGGGCCGTCAATCCTGGTCGTCTTATCTTTTCAAATGTCCTGTCTTTCTAGCAGTCTGAGCCAATATTCAATGCATAGCGCCCACCGTCTTAAAGGCATCTGCCCTTTAGCCACTGAATACTTTAACCTGTCCTGAGCTGGCTCTTGGGAGTGTCTGTCCCTACTGAGTAGGGACCAGAGACGCAGCTCATCCACACAACAAACAGCATGCAAACATCATGTACTATATTCTACACTCTACCCTGGCCCACGTGCTTGCCGACTTTAACTGCATTTGATAGAAAATACAGAATCATTGTCCCCATGATCCGGTCCCCATTGGTCACATTCCCTGGTCTTTTCTGGACACTCCTTGGCACTGCTGCCCCGGGACACTTGTACTGGTCGAGTCTAAGCACGCTGCCTCAGACAATGCTATTTATCCTTCTTCTCGCTTCAGGCTTTCCTGATGAGTTAGCCAGGGTTCTCTGGAGTCACAGAACTTATGGAATGTCTCTAATATATTAAATGGAATTCGTCGCGATATCTTACAGTCTGTAGTCCAACTAACCCGACAATGGGCAGCTGTGGATGGGAAGTCCAAGAATCTAGTAGTTGCTCTGTCACAAAGCTAGTTGTTTAAGCTGGTCTTCTGTAGACCTCTTTCCTACTCTAACTCCCTTCTCTCCCTCTCCATCTCCCTCTCCTCTCTCTCTCTCTCTCTCTCTCTCTCTCTCTCTCTCTCTCTCTCTCTCATACCTCTATGACACTAGACAGTTTGTTTGTTTTTTTAATTTTAGGTTCCAACAGATGTGCTGGCAAGTAAGCACAAGCAGTTGAAGAAGAGTAAAAATTCCTTTTTCCAATGTCCCTATGTAGGCTTCCAGCAGAAGGTGCAGCCCAGATTAAAGACGTGTACCACCACGCCTGGATCTAAAACTTACCTTATCCCATGCTGACCTTGAACTCAGAGATCTCCTTGCCTCAGTGTCCTGGTATTAAAGTCATGCACTACCTTGCCTGGACCTAAACTTTTCATGGCCACTATACCTCAAGATCTCCTTGCCAAGATCCAGATCAGAAACTTGTGTCTTCCAGCCTCAAGATCTGGATCACAGGTATGCCTTCCAATTCTGTCTGGATTGTAGTTCATTCCAGATAGTCAACTTGACAACCGTGAATAGTCATTACATCTGAGAAGTCACTGCTATGCAAGGCCATCTCTGGGCACCTTTGAAAATGCAGCCTCTCCTCAAAGCTGAGTATGTTCACCCTAAACCTTGAGACTGAGGGTAAGGGGACAGATGACTTAGAGAGAGGGAGAGGGAGAGGAAGAGAGAGAAGGAGAGGGAGAACAGAGGAAACAGTTTCTGATTGGCTGTACTGATCAGTGTCCTGGGGCCTTGGAGATGAGACAGCAGGCTGCCAATGTAAAGATAATCAATTGGGGCTGCAGGTGGCACCTCTAGGGACCAGGAGAATGACTAGCTCTGGGCCTCCATACCTGGGTCTGAGCCTGCACTGGACACTAGAAATTAACTGCCTCTGTCTCTGCTACTCCGGCCTTCACCAAGACACAGGGACCACAGAGCTGTCAGCACACTTTCCTCTGGGGAGCATCTTGCACCCTGAGCATGGCCAGGGGCGCACTGGATAGTGGATGTTATAGGAAGATAAATAAGACGAAGTGTCTCGCTTCAACGTGGAACACATCTAGGGAGGGACACCCAGAGGCATGAGGGAGGTGAGGAGGTGGCAGAAGAGACGCTGGTTGACCTACTGCATGTATATCCCAAGAGGATACTCAGAACCCACACAATAAATGAGTTTGCATATTTTAAACAAAATAAATAACGTATCTTCTTGGGATTTACTCTGGTTGATTGTAGGAAAAATTGAGTGAAAAGTTATTGGGTTTACCTGAAAAAAAATGGGTTCAGCTTAGTTATACAGACTTGATAATTGCATAATGTCCCATTTGAAAGTCACTGGTACTGGGACAGTCTCTGCTATGAGCCCAGCCTGCCTTGTCCTTTCTCATAAGCACTAGCACAGGGACAGAGTGGCCCTCCCCATCATCTCTCTCAGGGGTGAGCTACCTCAGGGGTAACACTGGGCTGCAGAACTGATGATGCTAGGGCCCTCCCCAAAGAGCTCACAGAAGCATAGCAGAGGCCCCCAGAGATAAGCTTCATGGTGAATCGTGTCTCACCACACAACAGCTGCATTCATGTATGCCCTCAGGCCTTCCACAGCTGGCACTAGTGATCTCATGGGCTCCATTATCATGCGGTGAAGAGCTGAGAGTGAACCATGTTCCATGCATCTGACGAAAGCATTAACTGAATGCATAGGATCTATGCTGTATCACAAATCTGGTGGTTTGCTAAACTTGAATTTAAATGTCTTCTTTTCAGTCAGGTGGTAGTGGCGCACACCTTTGATCCCAGTGCTCAGGAGGCAGACAAACTTAGATCTCTGAGCTTGAGGCCAACCTGGTCTACAGAGCAAGTTCCAGGACAGTCAAGGCTACACAAAGAAACCCTGTATTGGAAAAACCAAAATGGTCCCAAGGCCCACAGCCAGATGGCCTTGAAGAGTATCTAGTCCTCTTAAGTTCTGCTTTATTCCTACCCTCCTGCCAGCAGCTCAGACTCTTCCTAAAGAGGGCAGGGAAACTCAGCATGAAGGAGCTATAACTGGGCTACATGAACTATGGAACAGGGAGATCCTGGGACAAGGGTCCCTTTATTTCCCTGACACAACAGCAAGGCCTGGGAAAGCACTATGAAGAACATTTATACTTAGAATGTATATTCAGCAGCTGAGGCATCCAAGAGGTCGTGTGGGCTGGACCTAGGGCTGTGGCCTGATTTAGTCGGTCAGAGCTTCCAAGATCCAGGCTGTAGGCTCCAGGTGGACCTGACCCAGAAAGAGAGATGTTATGGGGCCTAACAGTTGCTATGCCTTCCTTTCATGGTCTGGGAAAAAAGATGAGAGCCACCCAATTCCCCCTGGACCCAAGGGTCCAGCCCCTAACACCAGACATTCATACCAGTGGGGTTGCCAATATAATACCCAGTCAGTGCATGGCAGGACAGAGAGCATTCACACTGTGCATAAGTATGTGGGCCACAGGGACCCTACTGAAATGCAGACTCTGGAGCAAGGAGGGTGGTCAATTATCCTCCCTATACCAACCCTGTTAAACCTGACCTGTATGGCCTATCCCACCAAGCATCCAAACACCTACACTGTCACCTGCTTTCATCAGATTGAGAGTATAGGATACTCCGGCCAGGACCCGAGATCCAGAGTTATGTGTCTCTCTTTACCAACACTGATGGTGTCAGGGGCACCAGTCAGGTGGGAGCCCTAAGGATCACCATACTCCAGCTCCCTCCCTTCCCCCTGTACAGTCTTCACAAACTGGTCAAGTTTATATTATTCAGCAGATTCCCTGAAACTGACTCATCTTTTGAATTAAGTAAATTTGTCTCTCTTCTTTAAAATTCAAGGGTATAGCCAGGCAAGGAGATTTGTTTACAATCATGCCTGTAAAATACTTTTAAAAAATATGACCAACTTCTTTGCAAATTACACATACTTCAGCTACAATGACCTAATTTTTGGTGAATACATGTACATGATTAGACAAAAGTATTCAAGCTCGTACTGTAAGATTATGGAGTCCCATGAGGAGATTCTGAATGCTTGTGAGAAAACTCCAAGAAACTAAGACCAGAGTCTTGTGACCTCAGTTTCTTCAAAAACCCTTAATTTTTCTAGGATGATGCTTTTGTTTGTGCCCCTCCTGGGTGTAGCAGATAGAAGTGAGTTTACTTTGTATTATTCATCACAACTGGCTATTATTATTTGTTTATCTGTGTCTTAAGGTTTTACTGCTGTGAACAGACACCATGACCAATGCAAGTCTTATAAAGAACAGCATTTAATTGGGGCTGGCTTACAGGTTCAGAGGTTCAGTCCATTATCATCAAGGTGGGAGCATGGCAGCATCCAGGCAGGCATGGTGCAGGAGGAGCTGAGAGTTCTACATCTTCATTTGATGGCTGCTAGCAGAATACTCACTTCCAGGAAGGTAGGATGAGGTTTTTAAAGCCCATGCCCACTCCAAAAAGTCCACACCTTCTAATAGTGACACACCTACTCCACCAGGACCATACTTTCTAATAGTGCCACTCCCTGAGCTGATTGTGTACAAACCATCACAATCTGCCTCTATGAAAAAAATATTTTTAGCCACTGGCTGCTTGTCTGCCACCTGGGACTTCCCATTCACATGTGGCTTACCCTTGTGACTCTACATGTCACTCATGTGACTCCTCTCAATCCTCAGAGTATAAGTTGTCTGATGCCCTGAAGAAAATTGGCTACTGCACGAGACTTCAGTCCACCTTGTTTATCAGCTCCATTCTCCCAGATCCCACCTCCTCTAGAGCATCGATCAATCAAATCCTCAGTCAAACTCCATGCATGGCCCCCACTTCTTGATGAATGCCTCTTAGATAAGTAATGTATTGCTACCAATGAAAAAAGACAACCTGTATCACTTGTCCAAAAAATGCTAGTAAGTAGAAAATGAAAACACACAGCATTGACACCCAGTCGTATCTTCACATGTGCGACACCCACATGCATGTGTAATGTGCACGAGCATGCACGAATGCTCACAGGGATGGCTTCTTGAAGGTCACTAGGAGTCTGGCTCAGAAACTTCCATGGGCTAGACAGTACTGTCGTTGGCTCTGCCTAGGAAGTTGGAGACGGGGCCAAGGGGCATGCTCCACACTTTATGTCACATATATATGTAATATGTCATAGAGCCCCTTCCCTACAAAACATGTGGTAAGGCTCCTGCCTATAATAACTCCTTCAGTCCTGACCAAACTCTGATACCCATCTCACAGGTGAAGAAATTGAAGTTCAGACAGGCAGATGATGCCCACAGGGAAGGGCAGAGCTAGAGAGGAACCCAGCTGGTCAATGGCCACACTCTTAATGAAAACAGGGGAGCTTTGCCAGGCAGGGCCTCCCTGGGGACATAGCCAGAGTAGCAGCTGTAAAGGGTTTGCCTCTGGCAGATGGTGGGATCAGGGACAGTATTCAACATCTCATAATCCATAAATCAATAAACTAGACACATAGGGCACCTGGGACAAAGTAGCTGGGCCCTGTGACTGAAGCACTAAATTAGAAGCCCTGATCAACACCCTCCAGAATGGATACAGGGATGGTCCAGCTCTTGGGTTGCCTAGGAACCTTGCTCTTTCCCCTCTGATAATTGACAAATGGATTACTGTCCAGATCACATTCATCTGGTCTGAAACATCCAAGAGAAATCATCGATGCTTTTCAAAACCAGTCAGCAAGGCAGAGGCAGTCTGGCCTGAAGAAACGGCTCAGTAGTTAAGAGCAATTTTTGCTCTTTCAGAGGACCCAACTTCAGTTCCCACAACCCATATCAGGTGGCTCACAAAACACCTGTGACTCCAGGCCTAGGGGATCCAAAGTCTTCTTTAGTTTCTACAGGTAACACACATACACACACATTCACACACACACAAATACACTCACAAAGACAGACAGACAGACAGACAGACACACACACACCAAGAAAATGTTTAAGAAAAAAGTCAGAGTGAGTGGGGCCGGAGCGAGCGGGAGAAGGGAAGGGCAAAGAAACAAAAAAAGAAAGAAAGGTCAGGTTCTCGCCGGCGTGTGGTGGCCACAGCCTTTAATCCCAGCACTTGGGAGCAGAGGCAGGCGATTTCTGAGTCGAGGCCAGCCTGTCTACCAGTGAGTTCCGGACAGCAGGGCTATACAGAGAAACCCTGTCTCGAAAAACCAAAAAAAAAAAAAAAGAAAAAAAAAAAAGAAAGGTCAGGTCTCTCTCAGAATACTTCCATTATTACTCCTCTGTAGGAGCCTCCGGAAGCCAAGGAACCCAGATGACACTGCTGACCTAACAAGACACTGGGAGACCAAAATAGGCATCGCCTCCCCTCCTCACTACTCACTAGATCCTCGTGACCAGGACAGTGTCAAACAACTATCCCAAAATATTTACATCATGATCCTATCAGTAGCAAATACAGTTTGAGTAGCAACAAAATAAATTATGGTTGGATCACTACAGCATGAGGAACTGTATTAAAGGGCTGCAACATTAGGAAGATTGAGACCCACTGCCATGGATGGGGCTTTTGCATCTACTGACCACCCCCTCTGTTTCCCAGGGGGCTCCTAAGTCACACTTGCCCTTCATTTATATCTCAGTTCAAACATTTACTGGATTGAGTCCCTTTGTGAGAGTTCTCAGCTGGGAAGCACGGCACCTGGAGGCCTGACATATGGTTTTCTTGGTTTCTCTCCAGTTGGAAGTGCAGAAGTCTAAGATTCAGGCATAGTGAACAGAGTCCTGTCCCTGTGGAAGTTCTAAGGAAGGCATCCTACCTTTCTTTCTCTGCTCCTGGAAGATCCCAGAATCCCGTGGCTTCTGACCACACTGCTCTGTCTCTGCCTCTGATCTTATAAGCCACTTCCTGTATCTCCTCTCGAATTTTTAAAAAGATCTGTTTTTATCATTGCGTGTGCACGTGTGCGTGCAGGTGCCCACCGAGGTTTGATTTGGAAATCACATCCTCTGGGGCTGGAATTACAGACAGCTGTGAGACACCTGATGTAGGCAGGAGGCATCAAACCCCAGTCTCCTGAAAGAGCAGCAAATGCTCTTAACTGCTGAGCCATCTCTCCAGCCCCTTTCTCCTCTTCCCACTGAGACAGGTGTCATTAGATTTAGGCTTACCTGAGACAGCAATATCTTCATCTTCAATATCTGCAAAGAACTTTTCTTCATATAAGACCACATTCTAAGGTTTGGGGGATGAAAATTTTGGAAGACACAGTTCAATCCGCATCAAGTAACTCTCATGTCCCCACCCACTCATATACCCAATCGCCCCTTTTCAGTATCATCTCTGCTGAAGTGCTTTACCCGGGCTCTGTACCCACCCTATACCTCAGGGAGGTCAGCAATAGAGGTGCATAAAAAGAGCTGCTACCTGGATGGTGGAGCTTGCTGTATTTTGAATGAATGGAGACTTTCGGCACAGTGTTAGACATCACCAGATCCCTGCCAGTACAGGGTGGGCTTAGAAGACCTCCATCTTGGAGGGATCCCATGATAAACGCTCAGTATTCTCCTCACACATCTCCGTAGGCTGCCCATCCTTCACCAGTGTGAACATCCCATCGAACAGGGATCTGTTTGCTTGTCAGTAAGGGCTATAGAACAAGAGACACTGAGCAATCCTGGGATGCTACACAGATGCTTCCCAGACATCAGAGAACCTGGGAAGGTGCTGATGTTCTGTGTTAAGAATTCAAAGCTGCCTTCCTCCGGAAGATGACTTCCTCCTTGAGATGACTTGCCAAGTAAGTCTCTCCATTAGAAAAAGTTTCAAAAGACTGTTGACACTCATCTTCACAGGGGCAAGGACCCTGCTGAGAAGATGGGCAGGCGCTGCTCTCTGGCGCCCCCAGTGGTCCTTAATTCTTCCTGCTGGTAGTAACACTGTTTTCCCTCTCAAAGCATCTCTGTTTTTCTAAGACAGTGAGAATGATGAGCTGGTCTTGAGATGCAGAGCCCAGTTGCATTTCTTTGATGACGACAAGGACGACGACTTCTTCTCCTTCTCCTTCTCCTTCTCCTTCTCCTTCCTCCTTCTCCTCCTCCTTCTCCTTCTCCTTCTCTTTTCTCTCTCCTTCTCTTCCTACTCCTCCTTCTCCTCCTTCTCTTCCTCTTCCTTCTTCTTTCTTCTTCTTTTCCTCCTCCTCCTCTTCCTCCTCCTTCTCCTTCTCCTCCTACTCCTTCTCTTCTTCTTCCTCTCTCTCTTCTCTCCTCCTCTTCTTCTTTCCTTCTCTTCTCCTCCTCCCCCTCTTCTTTTTTCTCCTCCTCCTCCTTTTTAATTTACATGTGTGTTTTCCCTGCATGTATGTCTGCACTGTACCCCACATGCCTACAGTGCCTATGGATGCCCTGGAATTGGACTTACAGATAGTTGGGAACCACCATATGTGTGCTTAGAATTAAACTCGATCCTCTGGAAGAGCAGTCAGTACTCTTAACCACCCCAGCCCTCACCTGCATGTCTATGTGCAGAGGCAGATATGGTAAAGGAATTCACAGAGGCTTATTTTATCTAGCTTCCAACCAACAAATGATAAACCAGTTTTTACAGTTCTGTAGTGTATCCCTAACAGACTGAAATAGGCTGATGGTAAACATAAGCATTCCACCCCAGCACCTCAAAGCTGGGGCCACTACCTGTGAGTGCTTTCCAACAAGTTTGCCCCTCCTCCCCACCCCTAGATTCAGCCAGACCAGGTTCACCACTCACAGGGAGATAGCGTGGTAGTGTGCTTCTGCTTCATATCATAGGGTTGCTTGTCATATGGGGGCTCAGGGATCCCCATACAACTATAGTCAAGTGCAGTCAGTATCTCTGATGAACACAGGTGCCTAGGAGACTGCAAGCCCAGCAGTCAGAAGCAAGGTAGAGGCAAATTGCTTCCAAACTGAAGAAACCAAAACCATTACCACCGCTGCTCTGAGAGCTATGTACACAACAGACAGCAGAGTCAAATGGCAGCCATCACATACCCTGAATTTGCCCAGCTGTAGAGCTGGGGCCATACTCCAGTGGGATAGTCATTGTTTGTGGTTATTTGTTAGTAGTAGGCAAGCTTTAAAGGGGGGAAGAGTAGGTGAAAGCCAGCAAATGCAACAAATTGCAGCTCTTTTCCCATGACTCTTGCCACTTAAGTGGTCCATGCAGGACCATATGCCCTGAGAAGGGTAAAAAAACCAATGGGCTTGAACTGAGAAGGCCTGGAACCAGCCGTGAGCTGCTTTGGTAAGTAAAACTTGCAGGGGAACAAGAACATTTCTGCCATCAATAGTGTTCCCTGTAATCGAGGCATCCTTCCTGTTCCTGCAGTGTGCAGAGAAGCTCCAAACAGGCTCTTTTCTGGAAACCAATGCTCTGATCTATCCAGAGGCTCAAGAGAGATATATGCTAGACCTGCCAACAGAAAAGGAGGCAATCCCCAGACCCAGGCCCACATACTCCTCCAACTGCATTACCTTCTTGCTCCTCTGCCTGTTGCCCACCTGTCTGGTCACCTGCATAACAGAAGTGAATAAAGGAACCACTCTTAGTGAGAACATCCAAAGGAGAGGCTCACTGTGCTCAGCTTGTGTTCTAGGGACACAGCTGCACTCTGAGCAAATGCTGTTCGTAGGACAGAGATCTAGGGCATGTCATGTCTTGTCTTGTCACACCTAGCACAGCAGCAGGTGGGGAGCTGCCACATTCCCCAGCTGTAGGATCAAGCTACCTCTTACCTTCAACACCTTGTCTTAGGCTCAGTACTCACTACTCTGAAGCCAAAGGTTACAAGGAAAAGCCACATCATTGCTGACATTTCTCCACCCTTCCGCTCCCTCCCTACAGCCTCTATGCTCCAGCTCTCAAAGTCCTTTATGGATGGGAATTCATTGTGCCCAACACAAGCTGGTTGGAAGAACTGATGCACCAATAGTCCTGGTGCGGCTGCAATGAAGACGCCCCAGAACCCATGCCCTATGACAATTGCCTCAATTTTCCACCTGGCCTTCAACCCTCCATCTTAACCCTAGATGGGGGCTTCTGAAGCCTACTTCTAAAGCCGCACTGATAAGCTTCGGCTGCAGGAAGCAGGAAAGGTCTGAGTAACCCAGGATCACAGCATGGGAACAATCGTGCTCCTGCAGTATGGCTTTGCAGCATGGCTCACTCCACATCCCACATCCTCCTCGCTGGAGCTGCTTCCTTTGAATCTTGACAGCTGTGCAACAGTGTGTGATCTTCCAGAGAATACTTTCGATCAGCGCTTCCGCCAACAAGCACTGTGGTGGAATACAATGGATGGCCCGAATTAAACTTATTCTTAGCCATGTGGCACCACGAGCCTTTGATCCCAGGACTTGAGGCAAAGGTAAGCGGATCTCTGTGAGTTCAGCCTGGTATACGTAGAGCCTAAGACAGCCAGTGCCATGTAGAGAAAGACTTTGTTAAAACAAACGAATGAACTTATCTATCAAAAGCAATGTACAGCCCACTTATTCAAATATTCATGGTGTACCACTCTGCCTGGGTGTTGGGCGCTAGAGATGGAACCACAGACAAAAGTATTTAAAGGGGACCAAAGGAGCTGGGCATGGTGGAGCACTCCTTTGATCCCAATACTCAGGAGGCAGGGGCAGGTGGATTTCTATACTAGCCTGGTTTACACACTAGAGACTAGAGAGACAAGACATCCAGAACTACATAATAGAGAGACCCGATCTCTAAAACAGCAAAAAGGGAGGAGGGGCCAAAGGTCAGGAGTCTGCACAGGTATAGTGGCCAGGAGAACTAGGCCTCCCAGAGGAGGGCAAGCAAGCCTTTATGAAGCAGATAGACACCATTGTGCCAAGACTGCCATGGCCAGCACCTGGGGCCCACATTAAAATCTTCTGTTTTGTTTTCGTTTGTAACTTGAACTTGTGATAATGTCAGAGATGCAGGTCCTGCACATTCTTCAAGCAGCTGCACCATCAGCATCCTATACAACCCTGGCAAGTTGTTCCACTTCCTGGTTCCTAGTTCTATCCCAACTTTAAGACCAACCGCAAGTTTGAATGTTATGGACAGTACGATAACCGCACGTGAGGAGGGGGTGGCACAAATTAGAGGGGATCAACATGCACGAGTGCTCTGATTTTAGAAACGACCCTTCAAGAGTGATCACCTACCCAGGTGTGAGACCCCGGGCTAAGTGGTCCCCTCCACCGTATGAAGCTTTCCGCAGCAGAGGGACTGTGCCTCCGCTCTGCTGAGCCTTCACACAGACTCATAGAGGGAGCACCCAGTGCGTACAAAAACCCCAATTGTCCCCACACACATCATTAGGGGAAAGGGTTGAATTCCCAGCATCAGACTGGAAACACCACCAAGCTTGGAGAATTTCAAATTTACTGCTCCTGAGAGCCTGGGCCAGCCGCTCACACAGCCTTGGGCACCCGGCTTTATGTGCAATTCAAGGTATTCAGAGGGTGAGTTTTTCCCATAAACATTTTTCCTTGCCTTGAGCGCTGAATTCAGAAGCAATTCTCAAGCACATATAAGAGGGACTGCACACCCTTTCCCACAATGCCTCCGGGTCTTATGAGACAGTCTGCACCACATTGGGGGGTTCTGCCAGGGTAAGACATGCCATGAAGTCACAAAGCCAAAGAGAATGGCATACTGCCCACACCAGAGCACACTCCTGTGAGTCCTGCTTCCCAAGGACTCCCTCTTCTCATTGTCTCCCCAATCAGGAGAGAGTTCAAAGGAAGAATCTGGGCCCAGGGGATGTAAGCAATTGCTTCCTCTTACTGTTTTAATACGGCCAAGATAAGTATCAAGTAGAAACCCCTGGGGATCAAGCCCACATCTCTAGGATCTAAAATAGAACAAGCTGTGCCAGGGAGAGCAGCCAGTCTCCTCCAGGAAGTTCTCATGGCTTTCCTCCATGCCCTCAGAGGCTTTGAGCCAAGCCTGGAGTGGGGTAAGGATATCTCGAATGACTTCACTTAAAGAGACAACCCCTGGATACTCTGGGCTCTCTCCCTGGAGAAGCCCACCTGAGACTGAAGCATTGTTTCCTTCCTAGGACAAATATCGAATAACAACTGAGTTTAGAGTCTGCTAAGCTTATGAATCAGAGAAGAAGGCATGTTTCCGCATGAAGAAGGAGGAGAAAAGGGAAGGGATTTAGTGAGAGGTGGAGGAAAAAGTCTCATAAAGGAAAGGTGGAGAAAGGGAGGGAATGGGAGAAGAGAAACAGGAAGAAGCTGTCAGGAGTGGAGGAGCAGGGAGGAGACGGGGCAGAGGGAAGAATTTCATTCTGACCATCTCAATGTCAGGAAAGGTGATGGAGGGCCCCAGTTTTTTTCTTCCACCATATACTGGCCCCTCTTGTCCTTGGGGGACTAGGGAAGGAAACAGCTCATGAGGCTGGCTGGCCAGCATGATGTTACACAAGCGCAAACGGTGCCAATGTTTTTATATAATCCTCTGGTTCGCCCCATAAAACAGACCATAACACCCTGGCAAATACACTTCAATAAAGCTCCGTGCTATTACGGGACCCAGCGTCTTCCAGAAGATGAATCACACTGGAGGCGAGGCCAAGCCACTGCTCCAACTCAACTTTCTTCCTCTGTGCCTTCAGCTGAATGGTTGATGGAGAAGCCACAGAGCTGGTAAGGATTGCTGTGGGTTCCAGGAGCTGGTGAGGGTTTTCTTATCTGGGGATACCTGAGCCACCTAGAGTCCAGATAGCACTTGCCTGGAACCCAGTTCTCTCAGGAGACCCCAGTGACCCTTACAACTTTTACATGAGCCTTGCTGACGATGCTCACCCAATCTAATCACTGCCTAGTGAAGCCAGTTCCTAGCACTTGCAGAAGGAGGTTTGCTGGGGCTGTTTCTGCCGAGAGCCACACAGAACAGGAAGAAGCCTGCTGGAGCTGCAGGCATGCACCAATTGTCTCCTTCCTGAAACCTAACAGAGCTGCCCTTGGGGACAGAGATGGTGCATTCATCCTGCACCTAAAATGTAAAATATTCTATTCCCAACAGCTACAACATCCACTGTGACATGCTGTGACAAAGACGCTGAGTGCCCCTTTCCTCACAGAAAAGCAAAGAGGCCACCAGAAGCAGAAACTTTCATGCCTCAGAGGTTCCCAAGCACCATGACCTCAGTCCATGTGAGCACTCGGCTCCTACCCAGCTCTACTAGACACTTGAATCCATCTGTCCATGCAGCGCCGGTGATGTCTTACATTTCTCCCACAACAGAACTTTCTGCAGGAGCCCTGAACATCCTTGAAAGGTGGCTATCCAGGCCAGAGGTCACACTTTCATGGACAGAACACCCTCTGTGCCATGCAGGGAGGGAGATAGGATCAATCACTTTAGGTGGGCAACAATCACCCCTCCTTCCGTATCTCCAGGGAGAGGAGTAAGTCTGGTCTAAACCCACAGCTTGGAAAGGCTCTGTGGACCTAGGAGTCACCTCCACCCTCACAGCTTTTGTAAAGTACCTCTGGTCACTGCATGTGAACCTAGGCACAGTCTGGACCTCCCTCACTGTGGATCTAGGCATTGCCTGAGCCCCTCACTACCCTCCTGGCAACTCCTCAGAGGCTCTTCCTTGAGAAGTTCGAGTTCTCTTGGGTAGTAAGTTTGGAGACATTATGGGGGAGGCAAGGGACAGTTCCCAAGTGTTCACAGGATGAGTAGATGGTGCAGTCGCCCTATCATCGCCCTCTGCCAATGAAGGCCTCCAGCATTCCCTCTACAGGACCCAGAGTAGCTTCCACTCGAGATCCTGGAAGATACTATAGAGTGGGTGTGGGCAGCCACTCCTCACACAGTAATGTTCTGACACGGGACCCTGACTCCCCTCCATCCCGCGGCTCACCATTCAGCTGGTTGTAGACCACCTCCTCCAGATGGTCCAGGCGCTGTAGGATGGCCTCACGGTCGGCCAGAACACTCGCCTTGGATAGCCGATTGCGCATCCGGCGGTCAGCGCCTCGCACGACCTGCACCAGCGCCTCAGAACGGTCCTGCAGGCGGCAGTACACTGAGAAGAGAATGATGCCCACGAACACCAGGATGTTGACCGTCAGCAAAGTTTTGATCTTCCTGGCCACCGCCATGAGCGCGGCTCGGACGGGGCCGCCTCACCCGCCGGGCATCCCCGGGGCCCCGGGGCCACAGGAGCCTGGGAGCGGCCGGCCGCGGTGGGGACCATGGGCCGGGCAAGGGCGGGAGCTGTTCTTTCAGCACCGCCGCGCGGGCTCCACGCGCCAGGCCGCCGCGACCCGCCCTTCTTCTCCAGCGCGCAGAAACCGCCCGGGGATGCGGGCACAGGGCGCCGCCCGCATAGTCAGCAGGGCTCGCCCGCCGGGAGCTTCCTGGGCCAGGAGGCAGCGCGAGGCCTTGGCTGCTGCGTCCCGCTCCTGCGCGCCCCGCTCGCTCCTGCGCGCCCCGCTCCTGTGCGCTCGGCTCCTGCGCGCCCCACTCCTGCGCGCCCCGAAACCACGGCGCCGGTGCGCAGTGACGCGGCCTGCGCTCATCAGCATGCACGCGGCGCCCGCTGCCCCGCCCGCCGCCCCAAACCGATCCCGCGCGCCACCCCTGGCCAGGATAGGCCCGCGTGGAGCGAGGCCCAGGGCGCGGCACCACTCAGAGCTTCGGACCGCCCTCCATTCCCGGGCTTATTTTAGGGGACAAAACCCACACTTGACCCCTGTGGACACGAAGCCTTAGGGAACGCCGATCAGGACTGTGCTGTGGGTGCCCGCCAGGGTGTGGTGGGGTGCCTTTGTGCAGTAATGAGTCAGAGCCACCTAGATTTGCCTGCCCACGCGGCCTGGCCAAACCTAATCTGATTGGTTGCCCTCCTCTGGGACCAAAGGATAAGAAAGGAGAGTAGAGTAGGCTGGAGATTGAGCAATCCTATTGTAACATCAGGTCAAACAAGTAAAGGAAAAACAAATCTTGACCAGGTTTCCCAAGTCATCAGAGCTCAGGTGCAAGCTCAGTCAGAAGAAAACTAACAACAAACACCTGCCCCTCCTCTAATTTAGCCCCAAACAAACAGTTGTAGATGAGACTGCTGGGATCAGAGGAGAGATGGCAGAAGTCACACAGCCTGGGTTGTGAGCCTGAATCACAGGATGTGAGCTCCTGTATTCCTGGTTACCTCTGAATCTACATGTCTGAAATGGTTTCTGACACGTAGCTGGTACTTAGCAAATATTTATGGAATGAATAAATGATGGAGCATTTATGAGGAGGCTTACTTCGTTGTGGGCTCTTCTCATAGAAGGACAAGGTCTTTAGGACTTTGTGGCTCTTGGTTCTGCATGAGTATTTATGCATGCATGTATCTTGTGTGTGCATATATCATGTGTAAGCGTGCACGTTTATGTGTTCACTGTGTGTGTATGTGACTGTGTGTTTGCATATGTGTTTGTGCAAGATTATGCATGTGTTCATGGATATGTGCTTGTGTCTGTTTACACGTGTGTTTCTGTGTTCATAAGTCTCTTTTGTGTGTGAATGTGCACATGTTCAAAGTGTGTATGATATGTCTCTACATGTTGTATATGTTTGTGCATATATGTGGCATGTCTTCATAAGGTATAAATGGCATGAGTAGTGTGTGATGTGTCTGCATATATACGCATGCAAGTGCAGTGTCCTTGTGATTATGCATGTGTACAATGTGTATGTGATACCTGTGTGTGTTTGTATGTACATGTGTGTGCAGCTTCTGTGTGTGTGTGTGTGTGTCCGTGTCATATCTGTTCACACTTGGGGGAGTGGGTAGAGGCTTTGGCTTTTGATTCAGGCTTTTCTTCTCCATACTGTCTTTTCCACAAGCTAATGTGTCCTATGTAGCTTAGAGACATTTGACTTCTCGGTGGAGGCAGCAGGAATAAAAGTCACGCTGCTTCTTTTCTAAGTCTCTCCTTCCTGTCACAGAAAACGTGGCCAGTGTGTGCCACACGCAGGCAGGATTTGCTGAAGGAGGCAGAGTCAGGAGAATCATGAGTTTAAAGCCAGCCAGTGAGTTCCTGGACAACCAGAGCTACACAGAGAAACTCTGTTTCTAAAAATTAAAAAGGAAAAAGGAAAAGGAAATTGCCGGAGTCTAGCACCATTGGGTTTCAGATCCCCAGGGAAGTAGATGTGGTGTCGGCGTGATGAAGATGACCACAACGCTCTGTACAGGAGAAGGCCCTGGATACCTCAGGCTTCTCTGTATTTATTTCATTTCAAAGTCATAAAGCATACAGTTTCAATTTTATTTCCTCAAACATGTTCCAAGAAACCAGATCAAAATTCTCTGCCGTTTTCTCCGTAAGTTTCTTTCTCATACGCTTTATTTCCCTAGGCAGATATTTAACCTTATAGGCTCATAATTAAGCACATCTCTGTGATCACTGTGGCTGGCTCTCTGTGTCTTAAACACCTACTACAAGCTTTTATCTGAATCGACAAGGACAATATCTTTATTTCTGTCTCGCACAACCACGGCCATAATAAAAATTTTCTCATTGGCATTAAATCTGGTTGAATCTTGACCAACCTTTTCTATTTCCTAACTACTTCAGGTTTTGGCATCTACAGAAATGAGTTCCTGAACTAATGTCTTCATATTCATGTGTATTCATTAACTTCTCTAATCCACTCTTGCAAGGGCTACTTTCTCAGTCAGTGTGCGTTATGTACCATTCCAAGAATAATTATGTGCCCCAGGGAGACTGCGTGATTTCTATTCCATGTGTCATAAAGATTTCTCTAAGTTTTTAGTTGATTCAATAATATTATTTCAATCCCATCATATATTTTTAATAAATCCACTTTAGAACTATTAAGAAATTTCTATTATGCCATTACTTCACCCAAATACAGACAAAATGATAGAAAAAGCTACCAAGAGCATATATAGTGTTATACTAAAGGAAAGGGATCACCCCACAGCCAGTCCCAGGAAAGACAGCCAAGGTTGCAGATTTTGTCACACTGGTCTGTGCCAAGGGTACAGGAACTGTTCCTTGGGTGTTTCCCACAAGGAGAGCCATCCTTGAAGCATTCAGATACTGCTCCCTGGGACAAAGCATGGTTTTCAACAGAAAATATGTCTCTGAGACTCAGAGGACATTATCAGGAAGGCCCCAGACACTGGGACTGAAGCCAGGACTCTGTAGTCACTCACCATAGAGATCGTGCCTACTGAGATGGAGCCTGATACATCTCACACCTCAGGAGTCTAGGACACTGGTCTGTTTCCATAAATTGTCATCCCTGTATCCTGATATAATGTGTTGTTCTGTGGATAACACACCAGGGTCTGAGATGTTTGCGAGTTTACAAGGGCAGCCTTTGAATCACAGAACAGAACTCGTTCGTGCAGCTTAGGGTATAGGCACTGTTCTGGGATAGATTAGCTACTGACTGGTTATTTCTAACACTAATTGGATGGGGGTAGAAGTGGGTATTGCCTAACTTTCTGCCAGAGAAAACTGAGGCTCCAAGAAGAATGTATCCATACCCAAGGTCACGCTGGCAGCGAAGTCTTGGTCTGGATTTAAGCCCAGACTACTTGGCTCCAGAATCAAATTTATTAGCCACTGATGCTCAAATAAAAAAATCAAAAACTTTTCATTATATGTTTATGGAAAGTGATGTGAATGTGGTTCATGTGAATACCCAGCAGCAGATCCTGAGTCAGTATTTGGCTGTGTTCCACTGGCAGTGTGAGCAGACAGAACCTAGAGGCAAGCAAGAAGAGGCTTCTGTGAAGGTCCAACAGACCTGGGAGAGATGCTGAGTGCTCAGTGTTGAATGGAGCCTGGGGTCCCAGGACATACAGAAGGCAGCACTGTTGGGTAGCAGGGAGCCCAAGAGTGCTCTCCTTTGTCCCCAAGTGCCCCCTTCTACTGGCTCCCATGATGTCAACTCTGTCCTTGGTATCCCTGCCAATTGCACACAGATATCACTTGGAGAGGCCCAACAGCTCATGGGAGCCTCACAGACATTCTCTAGGTGCAGACTGCAGGAAGATAAGGCAGTGGGAGTTCAGGGTGCACCTGAGAGACACTAGGGTCATCCTTCAGGAGATGGAGCTCTACGGGGTGCTTGGCCTCAGACATCTCCCACGATTTTGCACTGAATGCTCATAATGTAGCCAGCCTGGAGATACTGAGAGATGGTGAGCAGAGGAGACCACGGTGTTGCCACTGGGCACCTCGCCTCTGAGCTGTTCCCAGTCCAGACAAAAAGGACATTGGAACTTCGGTATCATGCAAAAGGAGAAGGATCTGGCCCAGGTTGGAACAGAAAGCTGGAAATGTGGGCATGAGGGGAATGCCCTCTCTCAGTGGGGCACACTCAATCATCAGGTTCTATTCCAAATTCACTGTATTGGTTAACTTTCTTTTTAAAGTACCTGACAAATGAAACTTAAAGATAAATTTATTCTGATTCACAATTTGAAGCTACAAAACGATCCATCACAGAGTAGACGGACGGCATGGGCATGACACCAGGAGTGTGAGACTGCTGGTCACACTATATCCACACTCAGGAAGCAGAGAGAGATGGATGAACACTGATACTAACCTAGCCTGGGACTCACTATGTAGACCAGGCTAGCCTAGAACTCAGATATCTACTTGCCCCACTTTCCAGAGTGCTTCGATTAAAGGCAAATACGATGGCACCCAGCTTCAGTCTCTCCTTTTATTCATTCCAAGACCCTCGTTCATAGAAAGGTGCTTCCTACATTCAGGCTGGGTCTTCCTGCTTTAATTAACCTAATCTAGAACTTCCTCATAGACACGTCAGAGGTCAGGGAGAGGAGAATGCTGAGAGCGGTAGGCAGGCTTCATGGCATAGGCCCAGTGCAGGGTGGTAGTAGAGTCACCTGCTCAGAGGAGCAATCCTTAAAACACAAGTGTCAGGCTGGAGAGAGAGCTCAGAGGTTAAAAGTATCCGCTGTTCTCACAGAGAATGCATGCTCAATCCCGCGCATGCGCATAACAAAGGAGCTCTAACACCCTCTTCTGGCTTTTTCGGGATGAGGCACACATGTGGTGCGCAGACACACACACACACACACACACACACACACACACACACACACACACACTAATAATAAAATGAAGTTAAAATTACATAAAAGTGCTGTTGAGAGCTAGCCTGACTTCCCTGGTCCCGCCCCTGACTCACTTACCTCCCACGAGCCAGGCTATCCCTCTGCTCTCCAGAGCCATCTCAGCAGGTGGAGGCTCTTAACCTGGAGAGAGACTGCTGAAGAGAGACATGCTCCTGAAGGCTCCGGATCGTCTATCACCCTGCCCGATCAAGTGTGGTTCATTAACCTTAATCATGGGTCACTAGGAGACATCTTGACAGGTCCCCTGACGGAAAGAGATCTCCTTTCTTCACTGCCATCCAGGGCCGATCATTTCCTTCCACCGAGATGGATCAATCACCCATCTTGATGAATCACATCTTCACCTGTTGGCACAGAGGCAAAGGATCCAGAGGCAGGCGTCACCTTCCTTTCCAGCTCAGTGGAATTACATGGCCTGGGGAAACATTTCCAGTCTGAGAACCGAAATTGCCCTGCTAGAGAACAAGAAGCACCAGAATTGCTGTTGGGTCACTAGGGGTGATTGTGAGAACACTATTCCTGTGTCCTCTCCTGATCCCTGGACCCTCTGATCCTGGCTACAAGAAGAACAATACCATGTACTGGATAGTTCAGAAGTTATACAGGATTCTGAAGAACCCTGCCTCTGCCCTTTAGGGTTCTGTCACCTAGTTAGTATAGTAACCACACCCTTTTTTTTTTTGGTTTTTCAAGACAGGGTTTCTCTGTGTAGCCCGGGCTGTCCTGGAACTCACTCTGTAGACCAGGCTGGCCTCAAACTCAGAAATCAGCCTGCCTCTGCCTCCCAAGTGCTGGGATTAAAGGCGTGCGCCACCACTGCCCGGCCTAGTAACCACATCTTTAAAGGGCCATTCTGCCATTCTGTCAAACCATGTGCCTGGGATGTCTAGGGAGGAATAGATTGAAGATCTGTCCACTGGGAAGACCCGGAAGCTCCAAATGGGTTGTTTCTGGCTGTCTTATGGGTAGGAGTGAAGGAAGGGCTTACTTGCCAATCAGAGGGTCATAGAGTAGGGTTGAGGGATGCTGGGAAGAGCAGCTGGTGTCAGTGGTGGTTAAATGTACAGAACTCCATTGTCACCCGCCAGTGTTCACTCATCTTGTTCAGAGGTCACATTAAAGAGATCAGTGGGGCCTGTGGGGATGCTGCCCCAGCATCCTTCCAGTCCTTGGTGGCACCGATCCTCCATGGTTGCTATGATACTCTTGATTGGCCTGTTTCTCAGACAGACGTGGTTCTAGTGGCCTCCACAGACCAGGATCCATGTGGAGACTCTGCTAGATGCTTGTCCACCCCAGTGATGCATTCTGGGATGGAACACTGAGCACAGGATAAATCTGAGGACTGAGACACACTGGGCCCCTCCTGGATCGCCAAGGACACTGGTGCCTCCTGATAACTTTATATCTTGGGGTCCTGGTAAGAAGCTGCCCTTTGATCCTGCCAGATAGCAGGAGGGTCTCATGTGACAAACCCAACCCCAATGTCCCTAAGTACTTCAAAGCTGAGGCTAGTGGAAGGCCAGGAGGGACACAGGCACAACCTTTCATTTCTACAGTGGCAATGAGGCCTAGAGACAAGCTGAGCCACAGATGCTGAGAATGGTATTTGCCTCCAGCAGACCTCACAGCCTTGAAACCCAGGGCACCTGGGTCTTGCACCTTCAGGCTTCTGAGCTCTGAGAGAACAAATATCAATTATTTTTAAACTGAAATTTGTCCTAGAAGACCTTGAAAGAAAATTCAAAGCCTTTAAAATAAAACTCAACTCTCAATAGGAGCAGGGTCAATAGGGATTTAAAAAAAAAAAAAAAAATTATACCAAATGTCTTAGTCATGGTTTCTATTTCTGCACAAACATCATGAACAAGAAGCAAGTTGGGGAGGGTTATTCAGCTTACACTTCTACATTGCTGTTCATCACCAACGGAAGTCAGGACTGGAACTCACACAGGACAGGAACCTGGAGGCAGGAGCTGATGCAGAGTCCATGGAGGGGTGTTACTTACTGGCTTGCTTCCCCTGCCTTGCTCAGCTTGCTTTCTTATAGAACTGAGGATCACCAGCCCAGGGATGGCACCACTCACAAGGGGCCCTCCCCCCTTGATCACTAATTGAGAAAATGCCTTACAGCTGGTTCTCATGGAAGTATTTCCTCAAGGGAGGCTCCTTTCTCTGTGATAACTCCAGCTTGTGTCAAGTTGACACACAAAACCAGCCAGTACACCAAATATCAGGGTTCTGAAATCATGAGCCCATGAGGGGAAATAGAGACACAGGAGAATCTTCTCTCTTCTATGCCACTGGCTTCACATGACATTTGCTGCATGTTAGGCATGCATCCAGATAGCTCACAAGTAAGCCATCTCCAGACATCTATGGCAATATGGGGATGTAGTCCACTTCTGTCAGTTCTTCCACGGGTGTTAAAATATCCCATGTGAATATCTCTAGACCTAAAAGTCAGCACTACTGGGGATCTGTGGGGCCACTCCCACCAAGCTTCCCATGGGAGTTGTGCTTGTTCTGGTGGTATTTTACTGAAGCTTGGCAGGAGCAGATATGGGAACCTGAGCTGAGACCCCCGACTCAGGCCAGATGTCACATGGGTCATGGAGAATGTATGTGCAGCTCACGTAAGGCAGAAGCTCCAGGCTGGGCTCTCCATCCACCACATCCCCTGTGATAGCTGAACATCACCCAGAACTATCCTCCATCTTCTCCTGAAATGCTACCCTTTCTCCTAAGAGGGGCTGAGATGGAAAGAAAGCTACTAACTCCACTGAAAGTTATATCAAAATGCTCACAGCCCAACCTACATGGCCACAGGGGAGCAGTGTCCTGGGTCTATGAGCAGATTTAAAAAACAGAGAGGGCCTTGTCCACCTCAGCTAGGGACACATATGTAAGGATTTTGTACCTGTGGCGTGTGGCCACTGCTACCCAGGCTTGAGGTCAGGGCTAATATTCATTAGCACATTAGCATATTAGAATAGCTAATAGGTACCAAAACCATGTCTTTCGACAGAAACACACATAAGCCAGAGTAACATATTGTTGGGTGGATAAAAAAGGCCGTACTAGAGACTTGAAGAAGCCTGTTTCCACCAGAGTAATTGGCTCACAGGCATGGTGGAGATGTCTCCTGAAGATACTGGGAACCCCTCACACAGACACACACCCAAGGACCCCAGTGACATTGCTTCAGCTCCTGGATCCAGATATGCTTGCCATTCATAGTACAACTCCTGGTTATACAAACCAATATATTGTCTCCTCTGATTAAACTGGTTTGGGCTTAGTCTCAGCTGTTTACTAATAAAATCTGCCTTACTAACCCCAAATCCAATTTAGCCAGAATGTCTAAGCCAGCAGAGGGTGGGGAGTAGAGGGAGGGATCTTTCTTCTGAGGTCTCCCCAGGCATCAGAGAAGGACTTTCATGGATTTGGAAAAGATTACCATGTCTACTGCCTAGACAGGTAACCTGGCTCAGCATGCAGGACATACTGGAATGTGCAGGACGGACTGAAAAAGCAGAGTAGCAACAGGCCGAGCTGGCTCTCCAAGACCATCTTTCTCTGTCTTCATAATGATATTCACACTGTCTCCTTCCATCTCCCCTCCTAGCAATCTTTCCAACCCTGGTTTCTTCAAAGAACTCCCCAAAGATAAGCCACAAAGCACAGCTGTCGTAAGGAAGATTCATGGCTGCACTGTATACGTGTGGTGCTCGCAGACACTGCGCCTGGTGCCGTCTTTTCATTTTATTTAGTACCTAGGAGCAAACTGGTCCCGAATCACATTTATGCTTTCTTCATAAATCAGCTGGTTTGGAGCAGCAGCACCTGGCTTGGTGTCCTTGGCCTGCTCTCTGAATGGGTGGCGAGTGCTCGGGACAACATGCACAGTTCACAGCTCTCATCTTTGCTCTCACAAAAAGGGACCAGTAATCAGGGGTGTCTGGGAAAAAGAGCTTTAGCGAACAGGAATTTCTGGCTCACATCTTCACTTAAGGGTCACAAGTTCCTCTCATTGTCTGCATCCCTACAGCTGAGATGCAGTATCCTAGAACCAGCTTCCTGAAGCTCGCAGAGACTGGCCCTGAGTGCCAGCATCTTTGTCTGCACTCGGGGATCTGAGGTACTAATATTCGCTGTCCAGGGATGTTCTCCAGCATCTGATTCCAGTCCCCAGATGCACTCACTGTGTGTTCCATGCCTGTTTATAATGGAGCACAAGTTGTCTTTGAATTTCGTGGTGAACTTATTGTCTCTGGTATCTCTTAAAGAGGGCTGGGCGTCTTCCTAGGAACAGGCGAGGGAGAAGGAACCTAGAGCCTGCATTCCACACTGGGGCCAGAGGGATCACACTCATTATTAGGAACAGAGGGTCAGACCAGGGACCAGGTGACCAACTGTGTCCTGAGAGCGATACTGGCATTTGTGTAGAAACAGAGGACTGTGTCAGGGATGCTGGACCTTCCCTGGCTGGGACAGAGGGTCACCAGGCTGTGTGCATACATGGGCTACATAATGAAATTTATTTGAGATCCTGTCTGGAAGGAATGAAGGAAGGAAGGAAGGAAGGAAGGAAGGAAGGAAGGAAAGAAGGAAGGGAGGGAAGGGAGGGAAGGGAGGAAGGGGGGAAGAAAGGAGAGAAGGAGAGAGGGAGGAAGGAAAAGAAGGAGAGAAGGGAAGAAGGAAGGGAAAGAGGGAGGGATGGAGGGAGGGAGGGGAGGAATAAAGAAAAGGAGGGAGGGAGGAGGAGTGGGGAGGCTTACTGTGTCATGTCAAACCATTAGACAAATATAACAGAGGATGCTATCTTCCTAACTACCTTCACTCTATGAATTAATTTTTTGAGGAAAAGTCCTCATTTTTTGTACCAAGGGAAAAAATTTAAGCTTTATTTTCTATGCTGAATGTGGTGGCACATGCCTTTAGTCCTGGCACTTGGTAGTCAGACACAGACAAATCTCTATGAGTTCAAGACTAGTCTGGTCTACACACTGAGTTCCAGACCACCCAGAATTACATAGTAAGACCCTGTCTAAAATTTTTTTAAATATATTTATCTTATTTGTGTGTATATGAGTACATATATTGGGGGGAGTGTACCAGAAAGGTTGGCTCCTGTACAGCTAGAGTTACAGTTAGCCTGACATGGTGCTGGGAACTGAACTCAAGTCTTCTGAAAGAGCAACAAGTGCTCTTAACTCCCGAGTCATCTCTCAGCTCCAAAAAAAAAAAAAAAAAAAAAAAAAAAGCAACCCAGTAGGATTTGATGGGTCCAAATTGGTGTATTGGAGTTAAGACTATACTCATTCAGGTCTCACCTTGCCTTGATATACACTTAGCCACACACAAGAACACAGCACAAACCTTTGCAGATACATAAGCCCTCCTGTCACATTCACCATTAGAACTAGGTTTTCATATGCTGAGGCTCTGCTGAGGTGACTTATAGATATTTTCTGATGTGTTCTAGCCCTCTGGGCCATCATATGTAAAGTTGTTTTTCTTACAAATAAGAACACAAGGAAGCTGACTTCTTTGTCTTAATCCTTCATTGCTTTCTGGTATTTTATGGATTGGTCACCTAGAGGTACACTAACCTGACTGAAGAAAGTAGTGACCAGACAGAGTTAGAATGTGGGCAAGGCTGGGGCCACCCTTACCATCACCATGTAGAGTCAGCATCTTGAGCAGACACTGAAATTGGACCTGGTCATACATGTCCCCTTTAGGATTCATGGAGCCAAAGTCACAGCCACACCATCTGGCTTAGTGTTGCAAACCATTAGAATAACCAGTCACAGTTTAATTTAAAAAAAAAAAAAAAAAGAAAAAAACCCAAAGGATGAAGGGATTGCTTCATGGTTAAGAGCACCTGCTGCTCTTGCAGAGACCCGGAGCTCAGTTCCTAGCACTGACATTGGGTTGTTCACAATACCTCTATTGCAACCATGAACTTCAAGGCTTACAGTGCCCTCTTCTGGCCTCCATAGGTTCCTACATTCATAAACACACACACACACACACACACACACACACACAATTTGTTTGTTTTTCAAGACAGGGTTTCTTTGTGTAGTTTTAGCTGTCCTGGAACTCACTCTGTAGATCAGGCTAGCCTCCAACTCACAGGCATCCACCGGCTTCTGTCTCCCAGTTGCTGGGATTAATGACAAGTTCCACCACCACCACAGCTTTAAAAAAAATTTTTTTTAATCTAAAGAAAAAAAATTGTGCTTGATATCAGGTTTCAACGCCAGGACTGTGTGCTGTTCAAATTCCACCAGTGCTGGCCTGGGCTTTTGCCAAGTTTCACTACTATATAATTTAATCTAATTGATCAATTAAATCCAAATAATTTTTAAACAACTCATAATAACAGTTATATAATTTCAGTACTACATATAATTTTCTTAGCAATTTTATCAAAGGAAATTGCTCATAAGGCTGTGCCGTCTGCCTCTTGAAATTCGTCGCCTCCAACACTCTTTCTTAGGTGCCTAGGAGCACGGGATCCTAGGAGAGAAGGGACTCCACAGGAGAGGAGGCAGATTACTAGTGGTCAGACTCCCAGAGTCCTCCTGGTTACCTCTCAACACTAAGGGACTCATTGGAGACCCCATAGGAAAATCATGGTTCTCTTGTCCAGCGAACATGAGAAATTGCAGCTCTTAAGCTGCATGCCAACTTACCCTGGAGCTGCCCTGGGTAAAGACTGCCATATTCAGACATTAAAGGTATGCAGGGAGCAGCTACCTTTGCTCATGTGACTGCCTGGGGTCCTTCTGTGTTCTGTGAGTGGCTCTGTTGATTCATCTGGGAATGTTTAACTTAGTGGAGAGGCTGTACCCTCCTCCTGTAGGCTGGCTGGGCTCCCTGTACCCAGACAAGAGAACACATGGGCTAACATCAGCTTTCTGCCACTGTGACACAATACCTGAGACAAATGACTTACAAGAAAGAAAGGTTGTTGGGCTCACGATCTTAGAGATTTCATTTCATGGCTTCTTTGCCCGGTTGCTTTAGACCAGTAAGAAGTAGCACATCATTGGGAAGACTGGAGCAAAGGATATTGCCCACCTCATAGTAGGCAGGTTGCAAAACAGAAAGGGAGGGAAGGAAGGAGGGAAGAAGGGAAGGAGGGGTGGAGGGAAAGGAGGAAGAGGGAGGGAGGGAAGGAGGGGGGAAGAAGAGAAAGAGAAAGAGGCACAGATCTGAGTTCCAATGTTTCCTTATGTCCCTGATAGTACTAGAGGCTGAAGACCAAAACTTTAACATAGGTGCTCTTAAAATCTATTTACATTCTTGCTGCCACTACAGAAGTCACAGCACACAGAGGAAGGGACCTGTAAAATTCCAATCATAGGGCTGAGGGCTGGGTACAAGTGCCTTCAGCAAACCCAAGGTCTTCAGCTGCAGGTAACAGGACCTGACCTGAGCAACTAGACTAGAAACTAGGCTTATGGGTGGATGTAGAAATCTCTGAGAGGAAATGAACTTGAAGATACAGAAAATGAAATGGAAGAAGCCAGCCCCAGGGACAGAAAGCCAAAGGCTGCAATGGGTGTGGACTTAGTGAGCCTTGGTTACACGGCGCAGGTTTGTGCAGGCTGGTCAGCTTCTCTTGGGCATCGTATGTCTGAACGGTTCTTCCAAGTCTCCTCAGAGCAGGAGACAGAGTGCTCTGAGAGAGAAGGCATATGATGGCAAAACAGGGACCAGCTACCTCCTGTCAGGTCATGTGGCACCAGCAGCCCTGAGGAACACTCACCATGGCTCATTTCTATGCAGAGCACCCCAGCTGACTGCTCCTCTAATCAAGAGCCACAGATGACAGCTTCATGACTGGACTGGGCCTCCCTGCCCAGTTCTGCAGTGCTGGGAATTCTTATATCACTGTCTTGTCTTGCTGGGTGGCAGTTCCAACCAGCTCACACTGACGCCTACCCTCTGTCCCCATTTCACAGGTGTTACAGGTTAAAAGTTCCCCCAAAACTTGGAGGATGTAGTCCTGCTCTCCACAACAATGAGATCTCGTTGTGAATCATTGGCTACATCAATTGGAACAATCTTGTGCTGAGTAGGTGCCCTAATCCAACGATTCACAGCCTCATAGAGGAGAGAAATCTGAGCACAAAATCCCACCAAAGACATGAAAGGTCACAGAGAGGACCACATCCACAGACCCAGAAGAGCAGTCTGGGAGGACCCAACAACCTCTGATTTCTGATACTGAATCTTGACCTCTTGTGTCATTGCAGCCACTCTGGGAGGCAGACCAGCAGAGGAGGATTCAGGGGCTTAAACACTGCAAGATTAAGCCACTAACAGTTCAGGCACACAGAGGGCCTGGCCCCACCAATCATAAGCAGAAGCTGGGATTGTAGACCAGCCTATTACCTCCTGCTCTGTTGCTGCCTCTACTGGAGACTTGACTACTGTAGTGGTAGGGGTCAGAGGAGAGTGGAAGATGGCCACCCTGAGAGTGAAGCAATCCTGGAGAAGAGCCAAGAATGGGGGTTCACAAGGTAGGGCCCTGTCAGAGATGTAAAAGCTGGCGTCTCAGAATCAGCATCAGAATAGGTTAAGAGAAGGTAGAAGGCAGAGCCCATGTGAGCCAAGGCAACACGGGAACTGGGCAGATCCTAGAAGTGAGCCTGGCCCCTGACTCTGAGCGTGCATCCATGTTTGCCTGAATATATATGTGCCTGCATGTGTGTGGTTTATGTATGTATCTGCATTTTTGTGCTTACACGTATGTGTCTGGATGTATATGTCTGTGTGTTTTTGTGTATGTTCATGTATATATGTATATGCCGCATATATAAGCTCCTGCATGAATATCCCTGCATATGTGCCTCTGTATATATGTATGTATGTATATATGTGTATATGTATATGTGTATGTATGTACATATACATGTGGGTATATGTGTATATGTATATATGTGTGTATATATGTTTGTGTATGTATATGTGTGTATATGTATATATGTATGTATGTACATATACATGTGGGTATATATGTATGTATATATGTGTGTATGTATATATGTGTATATGTATATGTATATGTACATATACATGTGGGTATGTATATGTAGTGTATATATTGTGTTGTATATGTGTTATGTATATATTATTATGTAATATAATTGGGTATATAGTATGTATTATTGTGTATATATATGTTATATGAATATGTAGTATTACATTACATGTGGTAATGTATGTATATCATGTGTGTATATGTGTATTATTTATATATATTATGATATGTATTCATTAAATGTTAGAATGACTATGTGACATGAATGTATTCCTTCATGATGGTTGTACTTTATTCTTCATGTTGTACTTAGTCTAGTGCTGGATACCTTCATGTGATGCACATGTGTGTACATACTTGCTTGTGTGGTCCTGGATGTATTGTGTGTCTACATGTGCATTCCAACACTGTGTGCCTGCGTAGATGAGTCTGCATAAGTAAGCTTGCATGTGTGTGCACCTGTACGTATATTCATTTCTATATGTGTACCTACATATATATCCTCATGTACGTGTCTCAGTTTATGTGTTCATGTATGCATGCTATATGTGTATATTTTCATGTGTGTGTACAGGGAGGTGCCCTTTTGCTTGTATGTGTGTGTATGTGACTGTGCGTGACTTGGCATACAGATATAGTATGTTGTGTCATGAGCATGTCTCTGTGTGTTCAGTCATGCATTGTACAAAAAAAAATGTTTTAGTCAACAGCAAATCACATACACAGCAGTGGGCTCATGATTTCATAATTATACCACCTACTGATGTCATAACTATCTTAGCTTGACTACACACGCGGTATATTCACAGAGCAGTGAAATTGCTTGGTAATGCATTTCTCAGAAGATAACCTGTGTTGGTTAGTGTTCATCAACTTGACACAAACTAGAGTCACTTGGGAAGAGGGAATCCCTCCATCAGATTAGCCTATGGGCATTTTCTTAAGTGATGATTGACGTGAGAACTTTGGGATAAACATGTGCAAAGAGGAATAACAGCGTCTTGCCACTGGTGGCCTCTGTGGACATCATTACTGTTGATCAGAGTGTGAGCCCAGCTCCACAGGTGCAGCTGTTTATCTATACTTTCTCCATCCTCCTCTCTGTTTATCTATACCTCCTCCAGGCTCCCTCTTGGATACATGTTCTGCATCAGAATTCCATGAGCAAGGTCCAAAGAGGGGCATTTACTCCCTACAGGGCCCAGCCTGGAGAGCCACCTGTGGCTCTGTCTCCTTCATTGTCTCCTTGAAGAAATGGAAATGGGATCTCAGAGTGACTGGTGCTGGTGGTGAAATTCCCAAGATTTCCGCTTAAATGCAGCAACAAAGTTTTCATTAATTCTCCATAAGTGTAAATGTTCCCACGGGCACCAATTAAAGTCTTCTGTGGAGCCGAGCTTTCCCAAACAAGCACGATTTTAATTTGAATATCAAACACTTTGCACAGCAGGGCTGCTGAGATCCCCACAGAGCCAGACCCTGAGTCCTGTTTACCCCACCTCCTCTGGGTTTCTCCTCCACTGGGGTCCTTCTTACCATCTCAATAACTCCCACCTGCCTTCTCTGAGAAAATGCCCAAGACCCAGAATTCTCCAGACCTTGGAAATATGGGTACATGTATTTGGAGGGCTTAGAGAGGCTGGAGGTTGAAGCCTTGGCCAGTCATCTAGGAACTCACGCTGAAGGGATAGCAAGGTACCACGCTATCAGTCCTTCTGTCCATTACCTGTTTGTCACGAAAAGAGCTTTCCGTTGTTCCCAGTAGATAAGCCTCGTGCCCACTAACACTTCTTCAAAAATTCAAGTTGTCAGAAATTGCCAATATCGCCGGGCGGTGGTGGCACACGCCTTTAATCCTAGCACTTGGGAGGCAGATGCAGGTGGATTTCTGAGTTCGAGGCCAGCCTGGTCTACAGAGTGAGTAGTGAGTTCCAGGACAGCCAGGGCTACACAGAGAAATCCTGTCTCGAAAAACCAAAAAAAAAAAAAAAAAAAAAAAAAGAAATTGCCAATATCTATCAAAGTTTTGGTGTGAGTATGTTGGGTACATCACATACATACGTGTGCATTTGCACATGTGTGCATGTAGGTAGAAGTTAACATAAGGTATCTTCCCCTATTATTCTCTACCTTATATTTAGAGACAGGGTCTCTCATTGTACCTAGTGCTCACCAACTGGCTAGACCAGATTACCAGCAAGCCCCAGGAATCTGCATGTCTTGTGCCTGGTTTTTAATCACTATCATCACCACCATCACCGTCATCACCATCACCATCTTCATCATCATCATCATGACTATCATCACATATACACAATGGAGTCTTTCTTCTTTGGGTTCATTTGGTACCTCGGACCCCGTGAAAATTCTCCCAATATGCTTAGTACTGTCGGTCCCTATAAGTACATTTCTGTCAGACCTGGGGCATGAATAGGTGACTTGGAACCTATTGTCAATAACGTCCAGTTGGGGCTGGAGAGATGGCTCAGCGGTTAAGAGCACTGACTGCTTTTCCAGAGGTCCTGAGTTCAATTCCCAGCCACCACATGGTGACTCACAACCACCTGTAATGAGATCCGATGCCCTCTTCTGGTGTGTCTGAAGGCAGCTACACTGTACTCATATACATAAAATAAACAAATAAATCTTTAAAAAAAAAAATAATAATATCCAGCTGGCACAGCTCTGAAGCTACTGGTAAAACGTGGGTCACTCACTGTGCCCAGCTTTGCCTGTGTGTATAGCTGAGAAAGGATGACCACGACATCTCTTACATTTTATTATTTGGTCACCTCTGTTATTTGGCTAACCAGCAACCATTTTCCCTTCTTCTATTTTTTTCTTATTTGTTTTTGTTTTCTTTATTTTTTGAGACAAGGTTTCTCTGTGTAGACCAGGCTATCCTGTAACTCACCCTGTAGACCAGGCTGGCCTCAAACTCAGAAATCCACCTGCCTCTGCCTCTGCCTCCCAAATGCTGGGATTAAAGGCGTGTGCCACCACTGCCCGGCTTCCCTCTTCTTGACTGTAAGATTTCTCTGAGGATCCACTTACTTTAAGCCCATTCATTGATGGAGGTAACACTAACAGTCTCCAAGCTCCAAGAATGATCCGTGAATCTATTACAGCCTGTTAACATAGCCCACACATACCCCACCAGCCCTTGTCCAGAGACTGGCTTAAGGAAGCCCATGGCCCACACCAGGCCAATATGACTTACTTCATGGCCTTTTTTAGAAACACCAAATGTGCCCCTTTTACCATCAGTTTTGTGTGCCATGTAAAAGGTGGGTAAGGGGTTTGGGGGGGGGTGTTCCCTAGCAACAGAAAGCTAGACTGAGGAGCTAGTAGCACAGGAGACAGCTGAGCTCTTAGGAGGCCTCCTAGCCTGTGGCAGCTGTGCCTGAGGTGGCTGCACAACCGAAATGCTCGCTCTGATGTGTTTGGCTGAGTTCTACCACATACAATCAAAACAGTCTTGGCACATTTATCTTGTGTGGAGGACTTTCCTGGGAACGTCCCCACCAGGCTGACTTCTGCAGCACTTGAACATCATTTGAACATCTGCTCAGCTTCGGTCTCCTTCTCCCTGAAGTGGGATGAATGTTCCCACCTCTATCAGCTAAGGCACAGGCTGTGTCAACCAAATAAGCCTCTTTGGAACCAACAGGATGTGCATGTTCAGAGGCCTGGGCTCTGCCTGTTCATCAACCTAGCCCTGTGTTGGGGACACTAGAAAACAGAATGACCCATGTTCTCCCTATCAGGGATCTTTCCAATAGACTTAATCTTTGAGATTGTAAAATAAACCAGCAGTATCTCCTGAGGATGGTCTGGGCATAGTCATTAATCCCTTAAGAGTCAGGCCTGACAGCACCTGGCCTTTTCAGACATCTTGTTCCATCCCTGGGGCCTCACTGCTCAGAAACACTTCCTGAGAGCCCTGGGATCCTGTGTCTGCTCTGGGCAAGCAAGTCCTCTGGGCTTATGAATCTTTTGTGGCCTTGTTTCAATTCCTACCAAGGAGCCCTGCCTGATACTCTTCCTCAGTATATATTGAGTAGTGTGGGGTCTGGGTATGGTTTCCATGAGCCCTCCCATGGTCACCTCTCTACATGCAGTGGGACCTGGAAGAATGGAGCTGATAAATGAGGTGGATTGAAGTCAAATGTAAAAAGTCTCAAACATTGTTCAGAGCATCAAACAATTTACACTTTGAGGGTTAAGCAGAGCCACGGGGGTAAAGTGTACAGTCACCAGGGCAAGCCACACATAGCAGGCAAGTCACACATGGATTTTTCCATAGAGGTGTATAAACAAATAATAGCCACTTATAATGAATAATCTGAAGCAAACTCACTCCTATCTGCTGCATCTGGGAGGGGCACGAAAGCATAATTCAAGAACAAAGTGGCTTCAAAGAAACAGAAATCACAAATCTCTTGTCCTGGTTTCTTGGAGTTTTCTCACAAGCACTCAGATCCCTCCCCATACAACCCCACTCTTGGACCATGATCTGACACCTCAAGCTTCACATTCTGCAAGCTTGGTCCCCAAACTAAGGTGGCATTAAGGTGGCAGGAACCTTAAGAGGCAGGATTCAATGGAAAGTGATTCAGCCAGCACCATATCCTTGAGCCCGCAGAACTACATAAACTTTGTCATCAAGTGCTGTCTCCACTGTTTTGTTACAACAACAGAAGATAAAGATACTATGTTATAATCAAAAGATTGTCTTCTCCCCTGTGTGCTACCTCAGCGGTAGAGCACTTATCTAGCCTAAGTAAGACCCCAGGTTTAATGCGTAGCTTCATAACTAATTAAAGGCGCTTATGGTTAAAATATCTGCTGGGAAAAAGTATTCAGGAAATAGAAGGTGTCCAACCCAGGCTAGTCACACACCCCACTGCTTCAGGACCTTCTTTACCCATTCCTGTTTCT
Source organism: Mastomys natalensis (assembly GCA_021653895.1). Taxonomy (NCBI): domain Eukaryota; kingdom Metazoa; phylum Chordata; class Mammalia; order Rodentia; family Muridae; genus Mastomys; species Mastomys natalensis. The sequence goes on from JAJTUV010002918.1 coordinate 43,502, forward strand.
GTTCTTCATCTGTTAGCAACCCACTGGGAGAAGCTCTCCCCTATGTGCCTGGCATTCCACTGTGTCAAGTGATCCTTAGATGCCTGATGTCTCTCCAATGAAAGCAGAACACAAGAAAGTATGAGAGATATGGGGAGAGGTAATGCAAGCACATGCATACATGCATACACAAGCCTGCATGCACATGCACATGCCCTGCCCACACATGTTCACACATGTGTGTGCGAACACATGCATGCACACGAACATGCACACATACACACACACACACACACACACACGAGCGCGCCTGCATGCACATATGCACACAGTACACATGTGTGCACACATGCATGCCCACAAGCAGGGAAAAGGCCTTGATGGAAGGATTCATCTCCAGATTGTTTCTGCCTGTGTCATTTCTCACCTTGGAATTCCAAGTACAGTCTGCCTCTCAGTCACTATATGAGCATTTTCTGAGCCCCTCCAGCTGGCCACTGGCTAGACATCTTCCCCCACAAACCCACAGCTATGGTCAGAGGATCAGATTGTCCTTACAGCCACATCGGTCTTATTTTATCTGGACCTGCCTCCTATGCTTTCAATCTACACAGACTCCTGTGAGCCACATGTGCACCTCAAGAGCACTTGTCACACAAAGCCTTCCTCATATGGTGCCACAATCTCCCAAACAGAGTGGGAAAGGCATTGTCAGAACAGTTTCTGAGTAATTGCTGGCACCAGGGACAGACCCTGTGAATGGCTAGAACTAAAAGAGCTAGTATCCCAAGGTGAGCCTCTTGTCCCATCATGTCCCCTAACCCCAAATGTCACAATTCTTGTTCTCAAACCTAGCAGCCAGAGCCCACTGCTGCCTCAAATACACCAAGATCATAGCATGACCTTTGACCTTCTGCCCTTGTTCCCTCTGTCTGCTGTCCCCAGATTCCAGCTCAAGACTTGGCTGCTAGTGGAAAATGCTGGAAGGGTTGGTGCCCTCAATCCGATCTAGCCATATGCTCCTTCTCAAAGACTCGCCTTTCAAGTGGATGGATTTAAAGCCCCTCTCTTCCTGCCAATACTGCATGCCTCTCTTTTCCAGCAGGCTGGTCCAAGCGCTTCCTCCCCTGCCTTCCCAACACGGGGGAGGAAGGCAATCAGAATATATGAATAAGACAGGTCTTCTTGAATACTCTCCTCCTCCACAGGATGAGCCTGAAGATAAGATGAGGCTGCCAGGAAATGACTTTTCAATCTGGGTCCTGGAGGGGGCTGTCATGCTCCAGAACATGGCTGCTCAGTATGCAGTCAGTCACTCAGACCCTGTTCCTGAGATATCGTTGGGATCCACCCATACTCTGCAGGGACTCTACTGAGCCTTCCCTCAGCTCCAGGACAAGTCCCCAAAGACCAAATGACTCCCCTTAAAAGCATTCCACCATGGCTCATTTGTAGGGATAGCTTGCCTTTGGCTCTGCCTTAAAAGCAGGAGCCAGAACTTTCCAGAACAAAGCACATTGAGCCCTGGACTCAGACACAGTATGGAAAAGCATGTGTCTCCAAAGAGGAGCCTCCCTCATTGGCACCCCCACAATGAGAGGAGTGGTGAATGACCTCAGCTTCTATGTGTAGGAGATACTGCCCAGCTTGGGGTCTCAGAAGTGCCCTTGAGCACCTCTTTGCATCCTTCCACAAGGTGCCTAGGCTGCCACCAATTCTAGCAGCCCACACTGACTTCCACACCATGAGCTTCTCTGGGATATCCTAGAAGAGCTGAGACAAAGCCACATGTGGGGGGGGGGGCAGTTGTCCATTTATGGTGAAAACCAGGTTGAGAAACAAATTCAGTGAACTCAGCACCCCCAGAGCCCTACGGCTGGCTATGTGCTCCTGCCTGCCACCTACAGCCTCTTCCAGTGTTCACTTGCAACAGGAACAATCTGAAAAGCTGCTGCTCACAGGCAGATCTTTCCTCAGAACTATGATAGCCACCCCATCCCCCATCTACCCAGAACTTCTCCTCTTGACAATGTCCCTGAAGGCAACATTCCCCAAGCTCAGGAACAAACCTTTCACATGCAAGTAAAATGAGTGACCATCCATGGGAATCTGCTAGACCCTTGGATCCCTTCTATTTCATGTACACCAATGGCCTCATGAGCCACTATTAGTCAGTAGAGATCATCTTCCCATGGACAGTCAACATCTCATCAATTTTACATTATAAATATGAAATATGGCTTCCGAAAATGTGGCTAGTTGCTGTGGTCTGGATGTCACTGCAGTGTCCCCCCAGAAGTTCACGTGCTGGGGCAAGTCCCTATTTGGTGAAGACGCAGAAGGGAAGAAAGTTAGCTTCCCACCCTACCCTCACCTTCTATTCCTGAACCCCAGCGACATCTGAATAGATGGAGGCAGAAGAAGAGAGCAAAGAACTCCCAGCCCTGTATGTTCCAGCCTCTGTGAGCCGGTTCTACATTTCAGCCCACCATCTGGCACTCCACTTGGATCTGCAGTGTTTACTTTCTGGAACTCTGCAGTCATGGGGTCTGAGACGGGAAGCGACTGTGTGTGGAAAACTGTGCTTCCTTTCATATGTTCTGGTGGCACAGAACAGCTTGCTTTCTGTACTTTAAAAAAACAAACCAAAAGGAAAAATGAAAAGGGCTTGCCAAGCCTCTTCCCCACTGAAGCAGGAAGCCTAGAGATTCCAGAAAGTGAGGAACCGAGGAACCCCCCCTCTCTTTCTGAAAGGTGGGTCACCTGGTATCTGGTGTAATGGGAGGGTGTCATCAGGTGCCTTGCCCCATTAAGGGTACCCTCGGAACCTCTTGGCTCTTCTGGGATCTGCAGATGAGCTGGGTGGGTGTTGGAATATGACCCCTATGTTGTATAGTAGTGAGTCCTAGAGACCCCAAGAATTTACCAGTGGGAGGTCTGAGCACTAGTTGGTCCCTCTGTCCCCAGTATTTGCACTGTCGGTGGGGTGCTATGGAAACCCTCTATTATATAACAAAGACCCTAGCTTTCGAACTGAGAACGGGGGGGGGGGGGGGACCCTGTAAGCTCTGCTCTGCATCAGTCATCTTGCTACTCTCTCCCTCCACCAACCCCATCCTCAGCTGATTCTTCCTTGATGTGTTCCTGGAAGCTCCCAGACCCATACTCCATGAGGCGGGAACTCTTGAGTCATGTTTCTACTTTCTGTACCCACCCCAGAGGATGGTAGACCCCATGTGGACCCTTGACAGCCTCTCTTGTGGTGGGCATAAGCTCCCTGGAGGAGAACATGCAGCAGGTGGCGCCCATGAGTGAAGCAGACATGGAGGACAGATGGTGAGCCAGCTCATGGCTCCCAACTAAATGGTTATGGAGGCTACCAAGACCAATGGCTATGGGTGTGGCTATATTGTCTTTCAGTTCTCTGGTCCCAAGTGCAGAGCCCCATAGGGCTCTGGTTGACCTTTTGTGGGTCAAGGTTATCAAAGATCACTTCCAGTGTCGGGAAATCAGGGCTGCATGAGAACCTGGCACCTCCAAGCAGCAAGATCCAGAGAAACAGTCCTGTCTCACAGATGATGAAAACTATGTTTGATTAAAGAGGTCACACTTAGCCCCAGGCCTACTATTTTCTTTCTTTCTTTCTTTCTTTCCTTTCTTTCTTTTTCTTTCTTTCTTTCTTTCTTCTTTCTTTTTTTTTTTTTGGTTTTTCGAGACAGGGTTTCTCTGGATAGCCCTGGCTGTCCTGGAACTCACTCTGTAGACCAGGCTGGCCTCGAACTCAGAAATCCGCCTGCCTCTGCCTCCCAAGTGCTGGGATTAAAGGCGTGCGCCACCACTGCCCGGCTGAGCCCTAACTATTTAACGTGGTTAGATCTATAGGTCTCCTTTCTCCACACAATGGGACCGCTGTTCTAGCTTTTTTCACTTAGCACTACAATAACTGAAGTTGTTTGTGGCCATGTCTCTTGTCAAGGTAACAGGACTTTTCCCTGTCTTCTGCACCAAAGGGGCAGAAGGCTCTCACGTGTGCAGCTACTGGGAATGGTCCACCTCCAGGTCTCAGGAGGTCTCTCATCAGCTCTAAAGCTCTCCAATTGGTGGATTTTACTAGTATGTCCCCTAGGAATGGTCTCTGTCAGTGCTGGGCAGCAGATCTTCTATGGGTCCAGAATACCCTAAATTATTCATGAGACCAGCTATCATGGATGGGAGCTGTCCCAGTCCTAGATATCATGGATGGATATGGGTCTAGCTACTGTGGATGGAAACAGGCCCAGTATACTCACCCAGATATCATAGATGGGAGCAGACCCAGTGTACTGATCCAGATATCATAGATGGGAGCAGGCCCAGTGTACTCACCCAACTATTATGGATAGAATCAGGCCCAGTGTACTGACCCAGATATCATAGATGGGAGCAGGCCCAGTGTACTGACCCAGATATCATGGATGGAAGCAGGCCCAGTGTACTGACCCAGATATCATGGATGGGAGTGGCCCATCCAGTATACTCAACCAGTCCCACCACCCTTGCTCAGGGAAGCTGATCTGTCCTGTGAGACACCTGTCAGTATCTAGAAGCCCAGACTGCTTTTAGAACAGACTGGTATTTCCAAAAGCCATACAGCCTGACCATGCTGCCTCCTCCATCTCCTCACTGACTCCCCTCTTCCCTTCTCACTGTCCATTCCTATCCTCTGGCCTCCTCTCTTGTCTTGGGGCCTTTGAAGATGGCGCTACCATGTTCAGCATTCTACACACACACACACACACCCCTTGAAGTTCCCTTCCATCGAGCTAACTGCTGCTCGTCCTTTCCGTGTCAGCCTTTCTCACTCCCAGAATGTGTCAGGACTCTTGTTCTTCTAACAGTCGCAAAGCAGCTCTTACCAACAGCCATAGCAACATGGATGTGTTTGTTTGATAGCTATCTTCCCAATGGTCAAACACCCTGGAGAAGAGACACCTTGTCCCCTGAAGGGCTCTGCCAGAGCCTGACCAATTCAGATGCGGATGCTCAAAGCCAACCATGGGACTGAACATGGGGACCCCAATGGGAGAATCAGGGGAAGGACTGAAGGAGCTGAAGGGGTTTGCAACCCCATATGAAAAACAACAATATCAACCAACCAGACTCCTCAGAGCTCCCAGGGACTAAACCACCAACCAAAGAGTACACATGTTGGAACCCATCTGCATATGTAGCAGAGGATGGCCTCATCTGGTATCAATGGGTGAAGAGGCCCTTGGTCCTGTGGAGGCTCAATGCCCCAGTGTAGGGGAATGCCAGGGCAGTGAGGTGGGAGTGAGTGGGTGGGAGGGTGGGGGAGCACCCTCATAGAAGCAGGGAGGAGGGGGGTGGGATAGGGGGATTGCGGAGGGGAAACAGGGAAGGGGGATAACATTTGAAATGTATATAAATAAAATAACTAATTAAAAAGAGAGAGAGAGAAACCTGTCTGAAGTACAGACACACTGAGAGGAAAGGAGGACACAACCTGTCCATCCACCTCAGCCGCTGCCACCTAGAAGTGTCCCCTTCTGAAGCTCCATTCTCCAGTCTTCATCACAGCTGTTTCTGACTCTCCTTGTGGGCTGGGCCCAGAAGAAAAGGAAAGATGTCAGACACCTGTCCTTCACTCGGACAAACTAGCTTAATTGTTCCCATTATCTCTGAGCTTTTACATTCCCGCTGTCGACCTTCCTTTTCAAAGACGGACGATGCCGCCGTGTCTCCTAATGAGCATGCTCAATGGGCTTGACTCAGCCGGCCATGAAGGAGAAGCCCCGTCTGGTCCTTTTATCCAGTAGCTGGTATGAAAAAGATGGGGGAAGGGAGCTATGTCTGGAGGTCCCCCTCAAGAGATCCCTGTGTGCTGCTGGTACTCCAGAAGCAGAGGTCCAGCCTCAGGAGGTTCTGTGTAGGCAGGAGACTGAGCAGGCTCTTCTTCCCCTGAGGCGCAAACAGGGATGGAAGCCCCAACCAGGCTTCCTGGGTTCATGTTCTTGTCCCTCAGCCAAGCACTGGATTTAGCTTGTACTCAGAACACAGGGCTCCCCACTCCCCCATCTCTCCTCTAGGGGTCACTGTGACTTCCGACACTTAGTTGGTGAATTGATCTGTCTGCTTCTAGAGCAAACATCTGCCATTCTGGCCAGTTCGAGCAGCCTATACCGCTCCGCAGACTGACTTGGGGAGTGGGGAGGGGGGAGCTACACAGCCTATCCTACACCACAGACTGGCTTAGGAGGGCAATATGGTATTTAAATCCCAGATTTTTCAATCCAACTATTGAAAGAGGGGTTCCTGGAAGCCAACTCACAGAGATCTAGCTTATAGATGAGATGGGGGAGGGGAGGGGGAACAGGACAAGGGTGAAGGAAGAAGAAGGAGGAGCCTGAACTGTGACTGAGGCACCTGGGTACAGTTACACCCGGAGCTTTCCGCTCTTGAATTTCAGTTACGGAAAGCCTTTCTGGAAGCTTCTGTATAAATTACATTTCTGTCCATTAAAATTGAGATGGGAAAAAAAATTAATACATAAAGGATAGTGCCAGGTATGGTGGCTCATGTCTGTGATCCCAACACTTGGGAGACTGAGGCAAGAGGATTACCATGCGTTTGTTGCCTGAGCTACAATGTGAAACAGTGTCTTGGGACTGTCCAGTAATGCCGACCAATATCCCTGAAGCGGCAGTGATAAGGCTGTGATTTCAGCTCCTGTCACCTGTCTGAACTTCATACACTATTATAGACTTGATCCTTTGAACTGACCACCCAGCTGCCTTCAGACAGCCTCAATCAAGATGTCTGTCCAGCTAGCACACCTAGCATGTATAAAAGCCCGAGTTTGATCCCAGCATAGCATAAACCAGGAGTGATGGTACTCACTGGTAACCTAAGCACTCAGAAGGTAGAGACAGGCAGTTCAAGATCATCTTCAGCTATGGCAAGTTTGAGGATGTGGTGATCCATAGAGAACTGTCTCAAGAGAAGGAAAGAAAAGAAAGAAGGGAGAGAGGAAGGGAAGGAGGGAGGAAGGAAGGGGAAGAAAGAAGGAGGGAAGAAAATATCAAGAAGGATGAAAGGAAATAAAGAAAAGAAACTGTGTTCTGCCACAAAGGATCTGGTAACCCTGAACCTTAGGCAAGAGACTGGCACTGGAAAAAGAAGCCCAGGAAGGTGTGGGCCCAGAATGGGCATCGGGAGACCAGTATCATCAGCAGGTAGGAAAACAACCCCTGCAGTTGTCAGACCCAGTGCTGACACACACTGCCTTCTCTACGGTCCTCCATATAGACTTCAGGATCTAAAGACAAGCCATTTTGTTTAATGGACCACACCTTGAAGAAAGTACCTGCAGTCTTCTACTGTCCTGACCATTTCCCCGTCGGTCCTCCTCAAGGTCATCTCAGAGTAGACACCAGGTCCTCCTAGCAGAGGGCTCCGGAGCCTCTGAGCTCTAGAGGGTTGTCCTGCTTGACCTTCCCTGGCCCTGGAGGACATCTATCTTTTATTCTCATGTCACAGCCTCCATGGCTTCCTCCATGGTCTGTCTACCTCCAACAGGCAACTTGGTATTTTTTTCTGAAAACGTGACACTCTCTTGGACCAACCACATAGCATCAGGAACCAGTAGCAAGTTCAGTCAGGTGGCCTTTGGGACAAGGCCCAGCAGAGCTTCCATCTGGAACTCCTTATCCCAATGGGATTTCAGAGAACACCCAGATGGTGGGACAACTGGCTGCTAGCACTGCATACCTCACACAAGGGAACCTACCTATCTTCCAAGGGCTCAAAGTTTCTGCAGTGAGCAAGAGACGTACATCCATCTAAGAGTCTCCTGAAAATTTCGAGGTAGGTGCAAAATTACTTCCCTTCTCAAATCATGGGTAATTAATCGCACCTGTGATGCCATCACTGGCTTCATGCTTCCTCAGCAAGCCTGCCCTACATGGGGTGGCAGGAGTCATCCAGAGAAGGAACCTTCTCAGTTCAGCCCTTGCAGGAAACTCCTAGGCTGCTGGATCCAGCTGTCCTCAGATCCTGCTGGGGATCCATCAGACCTGAACGTCACTCTGGCTTTGCTTCTTGATTGCTGTGAAGCACTGGGTGAGAACATCTCAGGGTATCTTGCATAAAATGGCAACACAGTAAAGCTTAGGCTTTTTCCTTAGAGCTGAGAGTTAACCCTAAGGTGTATGGTGACAGATACATGTCACCATGCATCTACCTACCACATGCATTGCATGACACAGAGCAACCTTTCTGTGATCCCTGTGAGAAATTGACTTTGACTCATAACAACTCATCACTAGTAGCTCACCAATAGCAACATCTCCTCTCACACAGCTGGCTAATAGTGGGGAATGATACTCAGGCAACGTGCTTCTGCTGTTTCCGTCTGTAAAGTGAGCTTTTTTTTTTTTTTTTTTTTTTTTTTTTTTGGTTTTTTCGAGACGGGTTTCTCTGGTATCCGGCTGTCTGAACTCGCTCGGTGACCACTGGCCTCGAACTCAGAATCCGCCTCTGCTCCCAAGTGCTGGATTAAAGCGTGCGCCACCACCGCCCGCAAGTGTAATGCTTTTAAAGCCAATACAGATTGTCTGTTTCCACACCAAGCCTGTCAGGTTATGTCTCCTGCCTACCCACTCCTTCCCACAGGTGGCCGGGTCCCTGTTGTGCACACAAAGACATTTCTCCTGGATCTGTCAGAGTCTGCAGTCATCAGCTGCCTACCTAATCTATCTCCATCTCCTCATACAACCCAACATAGTCTGATGTATGGGTTCTTCAAACCATAAATAATGACATTTTCCTGGTGCCCTGAAATGAGGTCACGCATCAAGAGTCTAAGCCCTACGGCATGAAAGGAAACATCTCTGGAGAATTTCTGGGAAAGCTTTGCCCTGATAAAGAGACTTCTTTCTTCTTTCTGTTTTGAATGTTGATGTGATGGTTAGGGTCTGGTGGCCAACTTTTAGCAATGGAGTCTAAGGGTACTCACTAAAGATGGTGACTCAAGAAGCAAGTCTGAGTTCTCCCTGATGTCCTCCAGTCACTCTCTGAGCCTCACATTGCCTGTCTGTCCCACATTTGCTTAAGTTATTGTACTTGGGTTTCTGTTTGATGCAGCTGAATTTGCTCTCAACTGAGATCAACCCACTTAGACACATCAACCATGATTGGTAGAAGATAGCCCTAATTTCATGCCTCGGCCAAGGCATACCAGTAACTCAGGCTTCAGGTCAGAATACTTGGAAGTACCAAATGATCCAGAACCCACAGAGAAATCCTGGCTTCTAGCAGTGGAAGTTCTCCATGACCTAAGGGTGGAGGTATATGGATGGGGCTCTTAGGAGGACCTCAGCCAGTTCACAAGGAAAGGGGTCATCCGCTCGCCTGGCCTAAGGCCTATTCCTCAGCCAGTTCATGAGGGAAGGGGTCACCTACTCACCTGGTCTACAGCCTACTCCTCAGTTGAGCAGTGTGGAAATGCTAAGTTTCTGATTATCAAAAGCAGAATCAGAGAGAGGCTGTACCCAAGCTCCAAACCTGCTCTCCTCTGGAGGCAGTAGGCAGATCTCCTCTGTAGGCACCCAGTTAGCACAAACGGCACCATCAGATGTGTGCTAGCCCTAATTCCTCTTAATTTGCTTAGTTTAAACAAAAAGAAACTTCACATGTTGACTCTTAACAAACTATTGGGCCCCAGAGCATATCCTGGGTCTCTAGCTCAGCCTATCTGGCCTCTCCTAGGTGACAGATCCTTTTTAGAGCAGCTCAAAGGGGACTTAACCATAACAGTTGGAAGCCAGTTCTAAAAAGGTGACTTGAGGAAACTGTCTAGCCGTAGACAAGACTCCAAGGATGCTGCTTGGAGAAGAAAGAACCTCCCATCTCTTTCAGGAGGTCACTGGCAGGTGGCCTCAACTACTCCATGGCTTTGGGCAAAGGTCATCCACAGCCCAGAATGGTACAACTCTCATCACGTTCCCCTGGCCAGTAGGACAGAGGGCACAGTCAGGAAGCCAGGATTCTGCTTGCTGGTCCAACATTGACTCAACACAAAACCCTAAGCCTCTGCGTCCTTCTCTCAGAATGTAGTTATTTCAATTAGAATGGTGTCTGCAGGGGCAGAGATGGCTCAGCAGAGGCCCTGGGTTCAGGTCCCAGTACCTGCATGGTGGCTTGCAACCATTCATAACCCCAGTTCTGAAGGATCCGACACCCTTTTTTGAACTTGAGGAATACTAAGCAAGCATGTAGTACACATGCATGCATACAGGCAAAACATGTATGCACATAAAATATAACTTTGAAATTTTTTTAAAACATGGTATCTGAAACAGTCATGGCAGGGCTGGAGAGATGGCTCAGAGGTTAAGAGTACTGGCTGCTCTTCCAGAGGTCCTGAGTTTAATTCCTAACAACCACATGTTGGCTCACAACCATCTGTAATGGGATCCAATGCCCTCTGAAGATAGCTACAGTGTACTCATATAAAAAAAAAAAAAAAAGTAAATCTTAAAAATTAAAAAAAAGAAAGAAAGAAAGAAAGAGAGAGAGAGAGAGAGAGAGAGAGAGAGAGAGAGAGAAACAGTCATGGTTCATTCAGTAGCTGCAGACAGCAGTCTCTCCAACTAAGAATGGCATAAATCAGAAAAAGGATGTACTGGTGCTCAGTGGTAGTGTGAACTTCAGGCACATCAAAATCAAGAATAAGCCTCTCTCTCTCCTGGCTGATGCCTCATAGCTGGCTGTTTCCAGATTCCTTGCCTGTTCTGGTGAGAAGATGATGCCAGCTGTCCAGATTCTTTCTTAACAGCTCCAAGCACTTGGCTGAGAGAACATTCTCTTCTTTCCTTCACACGTGCAATGGATTAACTTTCTTTTGCTGTGACCAAGTGCCTGAGGGAAGCAACGTAAGAGACCCTTTCTGTGACATTCTTAAAGTCACTGTAGAGCAAAACCCTGCTGCCAAAATGACTGGCAATGAAAGCAGGCAAGCCACACAGCTTCCTCAGTGAGCAGGGGCTGTGAGCAGAGCCTTGGACCTTAATGGTGCATGAACAACCCCAGCCACTGCCCACAAAGTGACAGAAGGGTTCTGTGGGAAAAGCCACAAGCACCTGAAATCCCTGCCTTAGGCGGAGACATTATGAGTCCCCAAAACATTGCCCAGAAGCATTAAAAGTACTCAGACTGGTCACTCCTGAAGAGGGAAGAAGAGGAAAATGTCCTCAGCTTATGCCATAGGGCAGCATCACCTTCACAGAGCAGCTGGACAGGTGACAGGAACAAACTCCACTCATTGGGTAACAATCTTTGGATATGAAATCTCAAATATCCCTGTACACTCTCAGCTGTGACAAAAAATCCCAAGTGACCATCCTAGAGCAACAGGGTTCTGAACGCAGCTGCTGAGACAGGACGTGTTCAGTAATGTGCTTCTTGAGACAGCAACCAATGCCCCAGCAGCCCATATTGACAACATCACCTATGGCCTCCTGTGTCTATTTCTGGGATAGGAGCCATTTCTAAAGCTCTGTCACACCCTTTCTGAGTCTCTCCACTGGGGATGCCTGGCCAGTTCCACTCACCTGCTGCCTTGTTTGGTTGAACTATTTCGTAGGTCAAGGAGTCCAGTAGCTCTGGTTGCCTTAGTAACAGGCACGGACAGTCACTCCATCTCCACAACTCCTGCTCTGTTATGACAGAAACAGCCCAATGATGGAAAGGAGGAAGGGGAAACCCACAGAAGGCCACCAGCCAGGAGGACAGTAACCCACGATTCTCTGAGGAAGCCTTTTGGTGTACCCAGCCATTCTGGACTGGTCATGCTATCCCCAGAAGCCCAAAACTGAATAGGCTTCCAGTGGATGTGGGATACTGAGTCCCTCCACTGGGGATGCCTGGCCAGTTCCAGTCACCTTCCCTGTGTCCACCACATGCAGATTCTACCCTCTGCAGCAACAAGAGGCCAAGCCAGAACCTATACATGCAGGGTGCTGTGGGCTCTTCCTGTCTTGAGCAAGCAGGGATGCAGAGGGAGCTTCAGTCAGTGACTATCTACTGCTTGAGTGGGCACCTGCACACACATGGATACATACACAAACACATGCAGCAAGTGAACACAAGAACACATGTGCACAAACATACATATGCATGTACACATATGTGCATGCACAGATGTATGCTCATACACACATGCACAGAATGCTTTATACATATGTGCATATACATATCCAGATGCATCTGCACACCTGTGCGTGCATTTGCACATGTAATTCTTACACTATCATATCCTACTTTCTTTCATGTTGGTGTGTGTGTATTGTTGTTTCAAAATTCATTTGTTGTATATGAGTATTTTTCTGCATGTATGTATATGAACCATGTGTGTTCCTGGTGCCAATGGAGCCCAAAACAGAGTATTGAATCCCTTGTGAGCTTCCACATGTTTGCTAAATATCAAACCCAGGAACTAAGTGCTCTTTCCTGCTGAGCCATCTCTCTGGCCCTTGTTGATTTATTTATTCATTTTTTGACAGAGTCTTGTAGACCAGGCTAGTCTTGAACTCTGAGAGCTCCAACTGCCTCAGCCTCTCAAGTACTGATCGTACAGGTATGTTCTACTATGTCCTTTATTTGTGCATGTGTGAGTGAATGCCACGTTTTCATGGGTGTCTCTGGAGACCAGAAGAGGTTATTAGATCCTCTGGAACTGAAGTTACAAGTGGTTGTAAGCTGCCTAATGTGGGTATTGGGAACTAAACAGAGATCTTCATCAGGAGTGCCCGTATCTCCAGACCTTTTATTGCTATTGTTTGTTTGTTGTTTTAAGCCTACAGCACTGAATCTCCCATCCAAGTACTACTACCTTGCTTAGTTTTTGGATCAGATTAGATCAGGCATGCTCAGGGTAGTATAGCCTTTTTTTTTTTCCCCCCGAGACACAGTTTCTCTGTGTAGCCCTGGCTGTCCTGGAACTCACTCTGTAGACCAGGCCAGCCTCAACTCAGAAATCCGCCTCCTCTGACAAATTTTATATAACCCAAGCTGGACTCAAAATCTCTACGAAATGAAGATGAATTTGATCTTGAATTTTAATCTTGTTTTGGAAGAGGGGGGGGTTGTTTGTTTGTTTTCGTTTTCTGTTTGTTGAGACAGGGTCACAGTATATATAGCCTTGGCTGTACCTGAACTCACTGTGTATACCAGACTGACCTTGAACTCATAGAAAGCCATCTGCCTTTCTGGAATTAAAGGCATCTATTGTTTTCTTTTTGAGAGAGGTCCCATGTAGCATAAGCTGGCCTGAAACTCGCTGATAATGGTGAACATTTTTTTTTTTTTACATTTACTACATTTATTTATTTGATAGGGAGTGGAATATACGTATCACAGTATTCCTATGGAAGTCAGGGCACAACCCGGTGTTCTCTTCTCTTCCCAAGAATCAAACTCAAGTCATTAGGCTTGACAGTGAGTGCCTTTACACACTGAGCCAAATCACCAACCCCACCCTAGATTTCTGTTCCTCCTTCCTCCACACTCAAGAGTGCCCTGATCACATGAACCACCCAGAGTTTCATGCGTGCCAGGCAAACACTCTGTCAGCTGAGCCAGCCCTCAGCCCTACAAAAGAAACAGCTAATCTATGTGTCCAATTACCAATATAATCATAGCCCTGAATCCATTAGTGTGACTGTTCATGAATACCCGACTTGCTGTGTAGGGAACAGGGTGAGATTCATGATTGCAGTCAAGCTGACACTGGGAATTTTAATTTTTATTTTACTCGAAATTCAAACACCAAATAATAACAGCGTTTCTTTGGTGGAATACATTTCCACAATCAATTAAAACTGGAGCTACTGGTTCAGAAGACATTCCCAGACAGCCTTCAGCAGCTTGCTGAGCTGCTCTGCAAGATGAAAAGCCACCTTCAGTGAAGGTATCACCCCGGAGAAGAGGCCTCCAATGTCAATGACAGCAAAAGTGTGTAGCCGTGGTGATGTGAGCCCTAGCTCTGTAGCCTAGGAACAACAGTAGGCACAGCCTTGTCTTCTAGTTCATTTGGCACGATGTGGGACATTTTGAACACACTCTGATCTCCTGCCTGATGAACAGAAGACCCAGGCAGCTCATGATCCTGACAGCCAAGCATTCTCTCAGGCTCCACTCCAAAGCCCTGAGGTCACAGTGTCCCACGAGGAGTTTCCAATGTCCCTTTAATTCTAGTTGCAGCAATGACCCTTCCCTGGGGATCCAGCTTGCTGGAGACCTTGAGGATCACACTGTGGTTCTGCAGAGTCAGCATGCATGCATGACTCCTTAGGACATTAATCTCAGTGCCTAGCCTTGTCTGGTTATTTCTTGGGGTACTGTTCAGGCTGTTCCCCTTTCTCGGGCACCTTTCTGGAATCTGGTGATCAGGGGCTGGAGAAACAGCTCAGATTGTGTACTGTTCTTACAGTGGGTCTGATTTTGGGTCCTGGTATCAATGGCAGGCCACTCACTGCTGCCTGTAACTCTAGCTTACAGAAAGACTCGATCACCTTGTCTGGCCTCCATATGTGGCATACACTCAAACACACATTTGATTTTCATCACTTTGTGATTTCAAGTAAAGAGTTTACCTGGCTTGGATTGGCATCCTAGTGTCAAGCTCAGCAATGGCTTCTGACAACCAGTAGGGCAGAGCCACCCTACTTGTAGGAAGCATTGACCCACCTTCTACCATCCCAGCCGTCATTTCACATTCACAGCCGACCACAGCACCTTCACCATGTGCTCGTCAGCCCTCCCACAACGGTTTTGATACGAGTTTGTGATTCTTTGCTGAAGCCATAATATCATCATTTGCATTTGCCGAATTATATTTTCCTGATTCTTTGACTCCAAAGGTTATCTATCACTGAATATCAAAATATTGCCACCAAAGTAATGAGGGTGACACAGAAAAGGGTTTTTCTTTAACTGAGTGATCAGTGAGTCTTCAAGTCAGACAAGCTTCCCCCTGTACAAGAAAAATGAAGGTTGAACTGAGGCCCAAGGCCTCACCCTCGGGCCTATGAACTGCCCTTATATGGAAATATGAACCCAGAGGTGGTGGGTGGCTCATGCCTTTAGTCCCAATGCTTGGGAGGCAGAAGAAGGTGGATCTCCAAGTTTGAGGCCATCCTGGTCTACAGAGCACATTCCAGGACAACCAGGGCTACACAGAGAAACCCTGTCTCAAAAAAAAAAAAAAAAAAAAAAAAAAAAGAGAAAAACCTTGTTTCAAAAACCAAAGAGAGAGAGAGAGAAATGCTGATCTTTGTATTTAAATAAGGATGTCTAGGTGAGACCATCCTGAATTTAGAGTGGGGTCCTAGATCCAGTAACATCTCCTTATAAATATGAATGAAGAAGTTGTGTGGCCATGCATAACATTGATCCCAGCACTCCAGAGGTAGAGGCTGGTGGATCTCTGTGAGTTTCAGGGCAGCTAGGACTACACAGAGAGAAAACATATCTCAATGATGACGATGACAATGAAGACAACAACAACAATAATAATAATAGGAGGAGGAGGGAGAAAAGAAATTGAGGCTCACACACACATACACAGGAGCTCTGAAGACAAGAATGGAGGCCAGGGATCCTGGCACCAGGTGAGAAAGGCCTGCAAGACAAAGAGGCTCAAGAGGAACTAACCCAAATGACCTCCAGCTGAGAAGACAAATTCCTGCTGCCTTGTTCCTGTTTGTGAACATAAGGGACGTGTTCCTGCCCCTGCCCCCCACCATTTTGTTCCTCAGCAGCTAGCTGGGTCCTTCTGCTCTACCCAGAAAGGAGTTATGGGTATCAAGATGTCCCCTCAATGCAAACAGTTCTGAGTCCTCAGTGCCCAAGGCCAAGGGGCTGGATAGACAGACCTAGAGGCTCACAACTCCAAGCCCTGGGAGCTAGGGACCTATTGCTCCAGCTTTAGAAGCCAAAAGCTCTCTGTTCTCAGCTTGGAGGTTATTGCTCTGGGCTTTAACCACCAGAAGTCCTGGATCTTGGCAGCTATTGTAATCCTCAAGCTTCCAGCAGCAGTGAAGACAGCAGTAGCAGGCAGGCAGCATTTACTAGTATTGCACCTCGTGGATAGGCCTCAGTTTCCAGGACCCTTGGGTCTATGGTGAGTTTTACAGCTCTTGTGCCTTGCCCTGCACTGAGAGGAAGTGACTGTTAGTGTTTACTGGGTATGCCTGAAACAAGCTGTTGGAGCAATCATGGCTTAGACAGGACATTTAGGAGCCAGAGCTGTGCTTTGACAACAAGCACCTGTGGTCAAAGTATAGCCTCCTTGAGGCTTGTGTGTAATGTTCAAGGCTGTCTGCTTGTCTTTCTAAGAGGTGGGGGTGAACTGAGAGAGACAGAGTGTCACTGTATAGTCCTGGCTGGCATTGAACTCACAAAGATCCACCTGCCTCTATCTGCAATGTTCTGGGGTTAAAGATGTTAGTGTTCTGTCTAAACTCCACTTCCACAGCTACCTGGCAGCAGCCAGGTAGGCCTGCCCACTATAAAAGGAGCTGCTTGCCCCCTCCTCTCTTAATCTCTTTCTCTTGGTCTCTTGCCTGTAGCTTCTCTCTGCCCCACCCCCCCCCCCTTCCTTCCCCCTCTCTCCATGTGGTCATGGCCGACCTCTACCTCTCTGTTCTCTCTCTCTCTCCTCCTCTCTCTCTCTCTCTCTCTCTCTCTCTCTCTCTCTCTCTCTCTTCTCTCTCCTCTACTACCCTCCTGGCTCCCCTCCCCATGCCCTGAATAAACTCTACTCTATGCTATACTGGTGTGTGACTGGTCCCTCAGGGGAAGAGATGCCTCAGCATGGCCTGCTGAGACATCCCCTTCCATCATTTCAAAAGCAGGCCTGACTTAGCCAGCTTGTCTCATAAAGGTAGTCTAGCCAGACCATAGGCTGATAGTCCTCCACTGAGACATCTGGACACCAGGGACAGGCCTAACAATTATGGAGTCAACCTGGCCTTGTCTCCACATTTTTGTTTACTTAAAGGGAAAATAAACATTAAGATGGCTACTTCAACTGAAGGCCTAAAATCCCTTATATTAGTGATGCTTTAGACATATTTAATCATGCTCTATACTCTTAGTCAAATACACCAAACAGCTGGGTCATTTAGCATCTCAATGTGAGGACTAAGATAAGTTTTAAGCAGAAGAACAAGGTGTATAAAGGTCCTGGGCAGAGACCAGCTTGGGTGATGAGGCAGGAAGTCCTAGCCATTATTGGATACAGAAGAGGAAGAACAGGCCAAGTCCTCAAGGATCTGGGCTGAGTTCCACGTGCTGAGGGAGCTTCTGGAGAAATTTCAGCAGAGAAAGTATAGCCCTGGCTGCTCTGGTGGGTGGGTATAAGTAAGGGACTCTGTAGTGAGGATCCTGAAATATTGGTTTCTTTAAAACAAAAAAACAAAAAAAACATAGCCAGGCAGTGGTGGCACACGCCTTTAATCCCAGCACTTGGGGGCAGAGGCAGGCGGATTTCTGAGTTCGAGGCCAGCCTGGTCTACAGAGTGAGTTCGAGGACAGCCAGGGCTACACAGAGAAACCCTGTCTCAAAAAAACAAACAAACAAACAAAAAACAGAAATAGTATAAGAATATACTTTCATTTAATCCAGGTGTTGGATGTGGGCTGCTTTGGTCCGTCCACAGCAGCTGACTATGATTTGCCTCGTGCTCTAACAGAGACATTATTTTACCAGCTGCAGCTAGTTTCTGTGACTTGTGAGGTTTGGAATTCTGGGACCTTTTCAGAGGGTAGATAAAATGCTAGGGTCCCAAGAGGCAGGGTTGGTGGTTGGTGGTCGTTCTGGGAGGTTGATTGCACTTTGTGCTCAAAGAAGAAACAAAAGGAAAGAGATTCTGGGATCTCTATCTCTGTCCCCTCTCTCCACAGAGTAGCAAAGACCAGCTACAGGGCTCCTCCGGTTCTTACTGGTTCTCACAGCTGCTCCTGAGAAGATGCAAATGCAATAGAAGCTTCTGGCACTCCTCAGAGCTGACAACCAAACAGAAGAAACAAAGCTTTGGATACGTCTGCTGAAGCAGCAGGAGCCAGGCAGTACTGGTATTATTGTCACACAATGCCTGCAAATGAGACTTCCAGAAGTCTGCCTTTGCTAAAAAAGAACAACAGAGTCCAAATCAAGAGCCTGTTCTTGGTGGGTTTGCATGCGAAAATTCTCAAGTTGGTGTCTCTTCCCATGTGGCCTTGCAATGTCCACCCAACTCTGGAGTGATTGGAGGGATGGGACCTGCCAGACTGGTCATTCTGGAAAACCAGCCACCATGTTAATTGCTTCATAATGGATTACATGCTGATGTATGGAAACAATCAACGATTCAGGCGAATGCCCTGTGTCCACAGTAGAGATTTGATTACTTCTTTTTTTATCACTAAATTAAATTCCTTCTCCTGTTTGTCTTGTTACATTAAATCTCTTCAAATCTTAATAGACTGCAGCTTCTGCCTGCAGCTTAGTCTCTGATAACATGTCTGTAATTTGTAGTGTCCAGGGCCAGAGGTGCCAAGGAAGCCAGGCAGATGTACAGAGTGCTAAAAATAGGAGGGTGCTTGAGAAGCAGCTGGCCAGGAGGCTGGATGCAGACAGCAGAAGCTTCCATACCCAGGGCAGTTCTTGTTCCCAAGCCACTACACACCCAGCTTCCCATGCTGTGTGGGAGGAAGCTCCCAGGAGGGGCATATGGGAAATTCATAATGTGAAAAATTCAGGTCTTGGTTTGAACTTAGAATTCACTGTCCGGGGGCGCATTCCGGGAGGAGCTCATTTCTTAGTCAGAGGACATTTGCTGGATTAACATTCAGAGGAAGAAGGGAGACCACAGACCACAGGGGAGGGAACCCACCTGCAGGTGAGGCAGGCCCAGACACATTCCAGGAGAGAGGCCCAGGATAGGAGGTGGTCAGGAAGCTGGGCCCTTAACGTAATAAACCTGGGCAAATGGAAGACACTCATTGTCATAAAAATAATGTGCAAAATTTGAGTCACCTAGAGACCAGACCTGGGAAGGTCAACCTTTGTGGTCGCCCTCATGAACTCTGTATAAAAACTGTTCCCAACTTTTGCTCAGGGGTTCTTCTTGCCTGCATGTGAAGGAGCATTCTCTAAACCTCATGTTTTTGCAGGGAATCCCCTATCCGTGTTTGTTTGGATCTTAGAGTCCAACAGGCACAGCTTTGTCCTGCAGATCAAAGCAGGGTTCCTACCTTCTCCCTCAGACAAGCTCCGATCTTGCTTTGTGCCCTGTGCATTATCAATCCTCCTTACCAGGCTGACTTCCTTTCCCCAGTATTCAGGCATACCCTGTGAGGAACTATCCTGGAAGGTCAACAGCCTCTAAAGATCAGAGTTTAAGTATATCTTAAGTCCAGCTGGCCAGGAGCTCCCTGCAGACATAGCAGGTAGACTTACATATTGTATCGACTGACAGGATGAGGGAGAGCTACAATGGACATATTGTTGGACACTTGTCCATGGATCATCTGAAGACAGTTCATAACAGTCCCCAAAGAACAGGGTCAGGTAGGTGTGATAGTGCTCAATTTTCATCCCAGCACTTGGAAGGCAGATCCAAGTAGATCTCTGTGAATTCAAGGCAAGCCTGACCTACCTACTGGGTTCTAGGCTAGGAGGACTACACGGGAAGACCCTGTCAAAAATAACAATACAGGGTATCTTAGGGTTTTACTGCTGTGAGCAGACACCATGACCAAGACAAGTCTTACAAAAAAAAAAAAAAAAAACATTTAATTAGGGCTGGCTTACAGGTTCAGAGGTTCAGTCCATTATCATCAAGGTAGGAGCATGGCACCATCTAGGCAGGCATGGTGCAGGAGGAGCTGAGAGTTCTACATCTTCATCTGAAGGCTTGCTAGTGGAAGACTGACTTCCAGGCAGCTAGAGTAAGGGTCTTAAAGCCCACGCTCACAGTGACACACCTACTCCAACAACGCCACACCTCCTAATAGTGCCACCCCCTGGGCCAAGCACATGCAAACCATCACACAGGGTCAACCTCCAATGGCCTATTGTGAGAGTGTGAAAGGCCTATGAGCCCACGTGTCTATCACCTGACCCTGAAGCTTCAGCATCTGCAGCCGTCGACAGCTTCTTTAACAATGAATCTCAAGTAAGGTGTTGGCCGTGAGACTCAGCTGCTCACCCAGGCTGGGAGCCCCTAAGTCTGTGTTCAATGTTGGCTTCTATTTGAATGACCATTACTCAGGATCACTGGTTTGAGTGACATCCGTTTACAGCCCAGCACCAGAATGTGCCTGACCGAACCGGAGTCCAGGAGGTACCAAACAGGCAAGAGCCAAAGCCCAGGTGGGTGACAAAGACATCCACCAATGTGGACCAAAGCCACAGACTACCAGCAGGAAAATCCAAAGAGACACAGAGGGAGACCACAGACGGTCCCTGTCCCATGAGACTGACAGGGACAGGAGACCCTGGAAGGGGGAACCTTGGAGAGCGAAGAAGAGGCCGTTCCAGTCCCAGAGGAGCAGGTGTACCAGATGATTCATATACATCCAGGCAAAGCAAATACTCATAAAATAAATAGGCTTGGCCGGGCGGTGGTGGCGCACGCCTTTAATCCCAGCACTCGGGAGGCAGAGGCAGGCGGATTTCTGAGTTCGAGGCCAGCCTGGTCTACAGAGTGAGTTCCAGGACAGCCAAGGCTATTATACACAGTTGAAATCCTAGCTTGAAAACCACCACCACTACCACTACTGCCAACACCACCACCACCACACCACAACTCTGGTGGGGAACCAACTCCCAGGAAGGCACTGCTGACAAGTAGCTCTCTTTCCTGTAGTGACAAGTCGGTCAGGTTTAGTGACAAGTCGGTCAAGTAACTATCCTGGAGTAGTAACTATTGCTTCCTTCCTTGCAAATGGAACCTGGACTCTCCCTGATTTAGCCTGGAATGCATTGGTTTATTTAAGCCAATTTTTTAAAAAAAAAAAACAAGTATCCTTTTGCTGCTGGTGTGCGTTTATCATTTCACTAAGCAAAGTTGGCTAGAGAATTCTAGAGAAAGCATTTATCTTGGCAGAAGGAAGTCTTTTCTGCCTGGTTCCCTTCTGCCTTAAATATCGTTTCAGGAGAATGTGACCTTCACGATGGTGGCATCCATGTTATGGTCCTGTGGCAATGGTACAAACTAATACCCTGACCACAGGAAGGGAGTCAGGGTAAAGACTCAGAACTGAGTCATCAGACCAGGAATCTGTCACCTCCAGGACTTATACGATGCCCTTAGTCTTTATTCAGAGCACTCTGAGAGTGGGGCAATCAGAGTAGCCCTCTCTGAAGTGCATACAATTAAGGGGTACACGATAAACCAACTAAAAATCAGCCTGACTCTGGGGGAGATGATCAAGTCTATAACCTGCCTGTCACGAAAGCATAAGGAGCTGAGTTCTGATTCCTGTAGATGTGTTCCATGGAAAGATACATGCCTGAATCTTTAATACTGGAGAGACAGAGACTGTTGGCCAGTCAGTCTAGCAGAATCAAGAAGCTCAAGGTTCAGTGAGAGATCCTGTCTCAAAAACTAATGACTGGATGCTCTTAACCTTGTGGCAGCTCACAACCATCTGTGACTCCTGTCCCAGAGGACCTGATGCCCTCTTTTGGCCTCTGAGTGTCCCATATGCATAGAGTACACAGCCATACATAAAGGAAAAACACCCATACAAACAAAATAATAACAACAACAATACATTTTAAATAAAGAGGCAGAGGAGATGACTCAGTGATTGAGAATACTTGTTCTTGCAGATGGCCCAGATTTGGTTCTTAGCACCCAAAGGGTGGCTTACAACCACCCATAACGCTAGTTCCAAGGGATCCAATAGCCTCTTCAGATTTCCACAGCACTAGGCACATACTCAGTATATACATACACATGCAGCCAAAACATTCATACATTTTTCAAATCTTTTAATTTTTTAAAAAATAAGTAAGGTAGAATGTGATCAGTCAAGATCCCAGCATGGACCTCTGGCACACACACACACCTGCACACACCTGCACATACACACCTGTACACACATACTACACAACACACCTGCCCCCACACACACACATCTGTACACACACATATACACACACATGTACACACATACACACACATGTACACACACACCTGCACATACACACCTGTACACACATACTACACACACACCTGCCCCCCCACACATCTGTACACACACATATACACACACCTGTACACACATAACACACACCTGTACACACACACCTGCACATATACCCCTGCTCACACCTATATACACACATGCACACAGTTACACACATCAACATACACCTGCACACAGACATTCACCTGCACATACACACATGCACACACATGCACATACACACATGTTTGCACATGTACACACATGCACACACACACATGCACAGGAACACATACCATACACAGAAATAAGTATACTGGCTGGTTTTGTATAAACTTGACACAAGCAGAGTCATCAGAGAGGAAGAAGCCTCAGTTGACGAAATGCTTCCATGAGATCCAGATATAAGATATTTTCTCAGCCGGGTGGTGGTGGCGCACACCTTTAATCCCAGCACTTGGGAGGCAGAGACAGGCGGATTTCTGAGTTCGAGGCCAGCCTGGTCTACAGAGCGAGTTCCAGGACAGCCAGGGCTATACAGAGAAACCCTGTCTCAAAAAAAACAAAAAAAAAAAAACAAAAAAAGACATTTTCTCAGTTAACAATCAATGGGGGAGGGAAACAGCCTATTGTGGGTGGGGCCATCTCTGGGCTGGTGGTCGTGGGTTCTATAAGAAATCAGACTAAGCAAGCCATGATAAACAAACCAGTAAGCTGCACCCTCCATGGCTTCTGCATTGGCTCCTGCCTCCAGTATCTTGCCCTGTTTGAGTTCCTGTCTGGATCCTTCAATAATAAATAACAATATGGAAGTGTAAACCAAATAAATCCTTTTCTCCCCAAGCTGCTTTTTGGTCATGGTGTTTTGTCACAGCAATAGAAACTTAACTAAGACAATAAATAAATAAAATTCAAGTCAGTCTTCTTACTAGTCTGTTCAAACTATTTACACTCTACCCACAAGTAACAATACCTCACTGCAACCTGCTTCAGGCCCTACTGCCTCTTTCCCCAACTAGAAGCTGAGGACTGGTCTCTCTGTCTTGAAAAAATGAACTGTTTTTGTGAAATAAGTTTTGTCTTAGCAGTTTTTTGTTCTTTTTTCAGTTTTAGAAAAGGAAGACACGCCGGGCGGTGGTGGTGCACGCCTTTAATCCCAGCACTTGGGAGGCAGAGGCAGGCGAATTTCTGAGTTCGAGGCCAGCCTGGTCTACAGAGTGAGCTCCAGGACAGCCCGAGCTACACAGAGAAACCCTGTCTCGAAAACCCAAAAAAAAAAAAAAAAAAAGAAAGAAAAGGAAGACACCTACCAAGGACAAATGGGAAATGGGGAGATCATCTCAGTGTTGAGGAAAGGGTGACACTATCCCTGTGCATTCTGGGAAACTCAGGACCAGCAGTGGCCTGAGAGCCAATGGGCCAGCAACTGTGGTCAGCATTGAGGGGCTGCAGTAGTTCCTGGCACCTACAACAGGTCCAAGATTAGCAGACAGCATATACTCACGCACCCCACACAAGGTGATTCCCTCACAGAGTAAGGATGGCCCCTCGTGGGGCAGGGCAGTAGACTACCACACGGCCCAGGCTATAATTGCAACAGAACCATATTCAGGAACAGTGAAAGTGACTTCAGAAGTCACAGAAGAACCAAGCCCAGTGGGAAACATTACCCAACCTTAGCAAGCGAAGAGCTAGCCAAGACACACTGGGGTGACATGAAGAGCTAGTCTGTGACTTGCTGAGGTATGTTGCAGAGATAAACTATGATACGCTGACATGAGGTACAGAGCTCTTGATATGCTGGGGTCAGGGGCAGAGCTATCCCTTCCCACACTGGGGTAAGAGGAAGAGTTAGCCCATGACAGGCTGGGTTATCTGCTATCTATTCATCATTAGATCTATCATCCATTCACCATCCCTTCACTCATGTATGGCTCCTCCTGCCTACCACCCATCATCTATCCTCCATCCATCAATCATCCGTCCACCATCCATCCATCCACCTCTGTCCCTCCATCCGTCTAGCAGACATTTTCCGGGCAACACCATGTGTTGCCGTTCTCCATCCCGTGACTGCAGAGCTCTGCCAAGCAGACAAGCGTTACCTCATGCAGCTTGCTTTTGCAAGTAAGTAGCAGAAAAGAAACAATGTAAATGAGCACTCTGCTCATCGCCAGAGGGCACACTGGATAGACCCACAGTCTAGAAAAAGTTCCTCTCCCGGATGCTGAGGTGGGACCTGAAATCACAGAGAGATCTTCTCACCATCCTGTGCTGTGTGGTCTGAGCCCTACAACCACACCACCCCCTGCCAGGTAGAACAGTAACCGGCTGTAGAGACCCCCATGCTGAGCTCGCTGGGGCCCGCTCTGCATTTGAGGGGGATTACGGAGATTTGTTTGTGTTTGATCTCTTGCCCAGCAGTCGATAAAATGTAATTAATTTTAAAACAAGATCCACAGCTTTGTACCGCACACTGGGATGTACTTGACGAATGCTTGCTCTGACTCTGCTGGGAGCGGGATGTGTGCACCACAGGCCCTGCTTTTACCTACACAAGAACAAGGCCAGAGCCTCCTTTCTGCACCTGGTGTAGCAGTTCTCCAGCTGAGGTGGGGACAGAGGTCACAGATACCTGTGAAGCCATAGAACTGGTAGGATGTGGGACAAGGAAGCTGCAGAATGACACTGTGGTGTATAGATGGCTGTTGAAATCTAATCTCTGATATACTCAAAGTCAGGCAGGCTCACAGATGGGTTCAAATGCTTGCAACAAGCCATGTGGGAAGGGTGTGGCAGTGAGGAGATCCTGGAGAAGAGCTGACTGACAGAAGACAGGAGTCCTGACAGGAGAGTTCCTAAGGATGTCACCAGCATGTTGTTGGGTTCTTGAACCTCAGGGAGCTATGGCTAGAAAGCCACATGTTGGCATCCTAGGGCTAAGAGCCATAGGCTACTACGATCAATAGAGCCACTGAACTTCCCAGCTGTGGGACCTTAAAAATGAAGGAAAACTAAACTTCTTGGCTTCAAAAATACAACAGAGAAAAATGAGATTTAAAATTGGTGGGTATTTGGTAACATTTAAACCAGTAGTGTTAGCTGCACTTGATGCCAACCAGGGTGGGGCTCAAGCCTCAGACTTCAGACTCTTTTTTTTTTTTTTGAGACAGGGTTTCTCTGTGTAGCCCTGGCTGTCCTGGCACTCACTCTGTAGACCAGGCTGGCCTACTCAGAAATTCACCTACCTCTGCCACCCAAGTGCTGGGATTAAAGGCGTGCACCACCACCGCCCAGCCAGACTTCAGATTCTTACTTACATGGATAGAGACTGTGCCACTGGCTACCTACACAGATAGCCATTGAGATTTACTGAGGCCCAGCCAAGTACAGTAATAAAAAGACTGACCAAAACATCTGTCGTTCCCAGGAGAGTTGACCACTAAGAGCAGTAATGGCAGCACAGCCCTGGGGATTCAAAGTCCCAGCAAAATTTCATGGCCACTTCTGTAGTCCAATCATGACGTCATGAACAGCGTCCTGGTCTCCTGCAAGATTCACCTCCCCATACCAGAAGGAGGTGAATCCTCAGACTGACAACCATGGGGTTGTGCCCCTGCGCCATGAAGCCTCCTAAAACCAATCAATTGGATACTGTCAGAAGGAATCTGAGTTTAGGATAGAAGTATGAAGCAGCTGCATTCTCTTGGCCAGCCTTAGGGCCCATGGTATACTATCCAAACTGGCCCTCTCTGCTCTAAGCCACAGTCCTATCTTCAGGCTAAACAGAACAAGACAAAACTTTCCACATCCAGCATAGCTTAAGTGTGAAGAAGATGCATAGAAAATGTTCTAGTTTGGGGGCTTCCTAAACCTTGAGTATGAAGCGGCCAATCCCACTGGCTGCAGAAAGTTCTGCTTCCCTCTCCCTTCCCCTGTAGCCCTGTCACATCCCACCTGAGCCTCTGAGTCCACAGAACATTAAACCAGCTCCCCAGGGAGAGCTACTGTCCCTCTTACTGAGGGCACTGGCTTCCTGGGGATAGGGTGGGAGTTTGAGGTGACAGGCAAGGGGTAGGGACTGTTGACATGACAGGGCCATTGTACCTTTGGTGAGGCTCACTCATGATGACCAAGATGGTGAAACAACCATTCTGAATATCACCTTCCCTAAAACTCTGTAGAGACTCTCCTGCTGGCCTTACAGATGTGACAGACACTCTGGGAACTGGAAAGAGCCTGGGTGACAGACTGAGAAGACAGCTTGGTGCTGCAGCTACAAGGCCCTGAACTCTGTCCATCCCATGACCTTAGAAACTGACCTCAAGCCTCTGACAAGAGCCCAGCCATGACCTTAATCCCAGCTTGTAGAGTCCCTAGTAAAGGACTCAGTTATGTCCTCTCTGACTGTGAATACTACCGATGAGAAATGTGGATGGTTTTAAGTCGTCAAAGAATGTGACCTGTGTACCTAATGCCAAATGAGAGCTGCTCCCCAAAGAGGGACCTCACATACTACTTGCCCTCAAAGATTCACAGCCAGGGCGAAAAAAACAAAGAAATTGCTGGCAGAAACCCAGGATAGTTAAAGACTGTGATGGGCACAGAGCCCAGGGGAATATGAGGCATGGAACCTGGAAGAGGACCTAGATGGGATCTGCTAAAGGGAAGTCTGTCCCAGCCCTCTTCAGTCTGAGCTCAAGATGTCAGGGCTACTCTGGCAGGGGCACTAGAGGGATAGTAACCAGGGTTATATGCTTTAGGGTCTGGGAGCAGGGCTCAGGGAAGCTGGGCGTAGGGAAGCATCTGAGCAGATCTGTGGGTCGCGGCCAGCACAGCACCAGGCTACTGCTCATTCTCTGACCCAATCTCAGCCTTGCACATTCCAGTGTTCCATGCCTGTGGGAAATAAAGTCACTCCCTGTCGTAGAAATCACATTTGTCCTCGGATGTCAGGGACATTCCAGCTCCCCCTTCCTCTGCAGAGCCACTAATGTCAAAGGGATGATGAAGGCTCTACCTCCACGGACTAGTGTTAAAGAGGAGAGGAAAGAATCACGGTGAAGGAGCCATGACTTTATGAAGACACATTGCTGGGGTGAAGTGCACTGGAGCAGAAAGGCCAAGCTGTGATGGATGGATCTAGTTCTAGCTGGGCGGGCCTCAGAAGGGAGCAGAAGCCACCAGATGCAAGGCAGACAACCTGGCTGGATATCTGGGGAAAGTGCTGGATATTGATGGCCCCGTGTTAGCAGAGAAGAGAGGAGGGAAGGGCCATCCTAGACACACAAGAAGGGGAAATGCAGACCAGGCCAGGCCACCTCAGAAAGCCAAGTGGTTAAAAGGTAGCTGATACCAACTGGTTGTATGGGCAACACAACTCTAGTGACAGGAGGGAAGGAATATAACAGCAAAGACCAGTACTGGACTCTCTACTGGCAGATGCACACAGAGAGCTTAATCTCACAGGGACAGATGCTTCTGGAGTGTTAAAAGTAGAAGAATCTGCCATACAACTTTGGAGACAGTACAAGTTCCTGTCCACAGAGTAGGACATATCACAGGCTGGATGCCACAGATGAGAGTTATGGGAGGCCTGGCAGATGTCCATCTAAGAACTCAGGGCAAGGACGGAACGGCAGGAACACTGCTTTATTTGGGGGACATGTGGAGCAACCTGGAAAACAAGAGAATGACTGTTTCCAGACTGGAATTTAGAGAGTTTCAGGGAGGCCCTGAAGGCAATGACAATGGCTCTCAAAGTTACTGCAGCTCAAACCTAGCCCACTGGAGCCTCCCTGCCCTCTGTAGGCTTGTAATGTTGGTAGATTCTGGAGAGACTCCCAATTTTAAGAGAAGGCCATAAGCTGGGCAGTGGTGGCACACACCTTTAATCCCAGCACTTGGGAAGCAGAGGCAGGCGGATTTCTGAGTTCAAGGCCAGCCTGGTCTACAGAGTGAGTTCCAGGACAGCTAGGGCTACACAGAGGAACCCTGTCTCAAAAAACCAAAAGGGGGCGGGGGGCATAAACAATGAAAGTCATTCATATCTAGATCTTTGCTGCTAAGGCCCCAGGCTTTGTCTAAGCCCCAGTTCAACCATTAACTTCAGTAGGTGTCATTCTCCAGGCTTACTAAGAAGAGGCCTTCATTCCACCCCAGTGCCTTTCCTATGGACCAGAGATAATCCAGGGCTCAGTGGGATAAACTGTAGGAGTGAGCTGTTAGCTCATAGCTCCGTATCTACAGCCTATTCTAACAACTTCAGGATGTGCTGTGACCTGAGCTGTTCCATGCCCCTTACTCCTGAAAGCCACTATCTATCTGACCCTGTGAAAGGAAACTCAGGGCCCATCCTGTGTACCTGAAGCCACCAAAGTCCCTAATGTCTTCACCCTGACTCCATCCAAGAACTGCCAATGTCTGATGCTTCTGAGAAGTCCAGCCACAGAAACCTCTTGTAGTGGGAGTTATTTAAATCTCCGACCCAAATAAGACTGGTCAATGAAAACACAAGTCAGTAATTATGAATATATTCTGTAAGCCTAGATTGGACAGATACCCCTACACTACTCTGTTCTCCAGCTATGAGACCCTTATATCTTGAGGGTTTTCCAGACCCTACGTTGTTCTTCTACCTCCTGCTTCCCAGTCGTCCTCCTCCGTCATCTTCTGTCTTCTTCTCTCTCTCCTCTCTTTTCCCCAGTAGTCCTCTCTCTCTTCTCTCCCCAGTCGTCGTCTCTCCATTGTCTTCCTCCAGTCATCCTCCCCCCTGCTCTCTTCCCACCAACCTTTATATCCCCACCTCCCCTTCCTCTGCCCAATCACTGGCTCCAGCTTTTATTTTACAAATTAAGATGGGCAGGAGGTTCACTAGAATTCACCTGTGTAATGACTCACACCTCCTCTGCAGCCCTTCCCAGGAAAGGGGAATTAGTATCAAAATACAAGGCTGGGGCTATCCACAACACCTCTCCCTCCTAGCTTTATAGCTTCTTGCTCTGGGATGAGTGATCAGCATCCTACAACACATGGACACACATAGTGCCCATCTGAAAAGATTCCTGGAGGTGAGAAGAACCCCAGAAAAAGGACAGAAGGCAATACCCACTGTAGGGCCACTCTTGCCACTCCCTACATGATGAATCTTAGGTACAGGACTAGTGTGTCTCTTGGAACAAATGGACTTTGTGCCCCTAAACCCTCACCATAGCCAGGGAGCCAAGTTGTCAGTGGGGTGCCTGTAAGTCCATTCTTTAGACCCTGGTGGGCATACAGATGGGATGAGGGGTCAGAGGCCCTGGAAGGTTCTGGATAAGACCAGCAATACAGATTTGAAAGTTGAGTAGCTCAATGTCAAAGTGCACCTACCCCCAGTAGAGACATCCCTGTGAAGCTTGCCTGCCCCAGATGAAAGCTATGACTGAGGACATCCTGAGAAACCTGTCCATGACTCCAGTGCAGGAGGAATGCCAAAGCAAGGGACTACTTTCTCTGACTGCAAAGACACTCTCAACTATACAATGTCTTGGCTTTACTTGTATTCCTGAAGTCTTGGTGTCCTCTTGTGGGCCAAATGAGGCCTGGGTTGAGCCAAGCCACCACTGAGGGTGTTCTGTATGACACAGTAGACATAAACAGGCAGAATGCAGGGACATTCATACTGGAGTTGAACAAAGAACCTGTCCTTCACAGAAGAGAGCATCCTTCCATACTCTCTTCCTCACAGTTCACCACAATGCCAGGAGCAGGAGGAAAGTGAAGGAGAGGCCCTCCTGCCATAGAGAGCACAACACAACCTAGCTTGAGAAAACAGACAGGGTTTGGAGAGCCAATTCACCTTCATAAGAAAGTTAGCATTCTGCCAGGGTACACAAAAGAAGCCAAGCTTTGGTGTTGAAATGCCTACTGCTACCCACTGTGGCCAACACCCCTGCTTAACACCTTTCTAGTGGCTGTACCTTCTCCCTTCCCCCAGACAGTACCCACTTCTGTGGATGGTTTACACAACAGGACTGAGCTCACAGCCTGAGTCCTGAACCGCTGAGGGAGGCTGGAAATCCTTAGTAGAAGCATCCCCCACAAATGTCCCTCCTGCTTAAATGGCTTGTTGTGTCTGTTTGTGCAAATTTCCACAGCTGCTGGCTTAGAACATGCTACTTAAATCCACCTGCAATGACCTGTGTCCATCTGGCACATTCTGAAGTAGAGGATGGGATTTCATATATCCCCTAACAGAAGTGGCACCTCTAGCCAGGCAGTGGTGGCACACGCCTTTAGTCCCAGCACTTGAGAGGCAGAGGCAGGTGGATTTCTGAGTTCAAGGCCAGCCTGGTCTACAGGACAGCCAGGGCTACACAGAGAAACCCTGTCTCAAAAAACCAAAAAAAAAAAAAAAAAAAGAAGAAGAAGTGGCACCCCTACAATGACTGAGTTGGAATTTCTCACCGAGTCTGAGTAAGAAAACTCAACATGATTCTCATTCCCCGGGTCAGGGTTAGGATGGAGCCTCAGGATACCCTGATGATGAACCTACTGGGAACTCCAAAGCATGGCAGAACCTCCCCATAGCTCAGGCATCAAGGTTGGGCAGAGACCTCTCTGCATCAGGACCTGGCCTTTATGCACCAAACACCTGAGGACCTTATTCTTTCTATCGAGGTCTTCCTAAGATACCCATTGCAGCTTCCTGGGAGCTGAGGCCCCTTTAACCAGCTGAACCACTGTTTCTGGGGCAGGCATGGAGCTTTGTGTCTTTGTAAAGCCCTTGAATGTCTACATCATGTGACTAGGACTGAAAACCTCCAAGCAAGTTCTATGTACATACACGCACATGCACGTGCTTATGCATACACATAGCCCATCAATTAGGTTCTCAGAACAAAGAAAATACACTTTGAGATAATTTGCTGCCTAGATGCTGAAACAGTGAGCAATTTTTAAAGGGCACCTTCTTTTAATTACAAACAGAATTAATGTGTTGCCCCTGGACCATCGGCAGTGGCTTAGAGATGTGGCCACAGGCTCCATGATGTTGGTAACATCTGAGTGCTATTAGGAGATGAGGCTCCCAATTCTGCCAAGTAGACCTCCTGCCTAGGAACCCAGGCTGTGCAGGGCTGTTGGGAAGGGTCTGGCATGTCAAAGTATGCATTAGGTGGGGTCTTTTTGTCAGTGTGAACTCTGGAGTATCAGCTGGGCTCTGGGGTAGATGCTAAGGTGTAGGCTGTCTTCCCCAGCTGTGTAAACTGTATTTTCGGTACATTTCAGGCCCTCACCTCTGAACAACAGAAGGACTTCATATATATTAGCCAGGCCTAGGCTTTTGGAGAACTAGAGACCACAACCCTAGGATGGCTCTGAACTATGAAGTCTATGCAGGTTACCAACTTAAGCATATCTTTCTGCCAAGTCACAGGGATAATGGGACCCTAAGAGCTACAGAGTCTCGACCAATACTCAGCTACTCTCAACTCTACTCACTGGGTACAAGGAACAGGAAACAGCTGACTGAAAACAAAGAGTGTTCTGGAACAATGATACACACATAACAGACTATTCGTTAATGTAACACCTGTATTGCAAGACCATGATCTCAGCCACCCTGCGTCATCTGACCCATTACAGCCAACCAGACACAGGACGCTGCATTTCCCATCAGAAATAGGACACTGGAGCTAAGAAAGTTAAGGTCACATCTGAGACCAACCCGCTAAAAAGGAGTCCCAGATCTGACAAGACAGTTCAGGATCAAAAGGAAGCAACAAGAGAAAGACAGGCAAACAGGAAAGTCACAAAAAAGAGAAATAGAAAACAAGGAAAAGAACAAAAAGAAAGACAAAGAAGACCAAGAGAAAGAACTTTAAAAATGTGCAGGGACCCACTCCCTAGCCTGCAAGATATGATCCTTGTTGTGAGGACCCTACCTTGCCTCACTGCTGAAAGGCAGGACCCCATGGCTGCCTGCCTGGCTGGTAAAGGTGCAGGCAACCTCTGACTGTTCCATGGGCTGTTACACAAGGTGCTCTGTCACCTTGTGGCTGACTGCTGGTTTCTAGATGCTTAGCCCAAGCATTCCCCTACGTTAACACCGTCCATTAGTTCCTC
Source organism: Mastomys natalensis (assembly GCA_021653895.1). Lineage (NCBI taxonomy): Eukaryota > Metazoa > Chordata > Mammalia > Rodentia > Muridae > Mastomys > Mastomys natalensis. The sequence goes on from JAJTUV010002918.1 coordinate 75,827, forward strand.
TTCTTGCTACTGCATACCCCTGAGACACCCCATTGCCTGTTTCTTCAGGCTGTCAGGGCCTGGTCCCGGATTCTTGCCAGTTTTCACTGTCTACTGTCAGCTTGCATATGTTTTAGAACTCATTTTCATTTGATTATCCAATGTGCTTGGCAGTCACCAACTTAGTCTGTAATTTGAAGAATTGCTCAGCTATCTTCCTAAATCGTGACTCAAGAATTTTACAATACATGGTCATACAGCAAGGCTCACTTCCAAAGACTTTCAGTTTTAAATTGAACCTGTTACTCCTCTACTTCTGTCACATGCATCTCACCTAGTTAACCATGCATCTGCCTTGTCAATTGTCAAATCTGGATAACTGGCTCTATCCTACTAGTCTTTTACTATAACCACTTTCCAAATCTACTTCTTACATAGTTTTAATTACTGATTCAAGCATCTCATCCTTGTCCCTTTACTGGTCGTGGATCCCAGTTCTCGCTCCGATTCCCAACTCCATCAAAAAACAATTTTTATATTTTTAAATAAAACTTAGCAGGTTCACCTAGACCTGGTCACACTTGAATTCAGACCAGGCAAGAACATCAATCTCGTCCGTCAAGGGCTGGTTAAGGATGTGCAAGAAACTGGTCGGCGATTTACAGATTGAGTAGAAGGCCAAGTATTTTTTAAATGGACAGATAAAGCACGAAAGAACACAAGATGGTTCCTTACATAGGACTTGTGATCCGTGGAATACAGTCATGCCTTTAATCCCAGGAAGAAAACAAAAAAAACCAACCAAAAAAAAAAACCTTAGGTCCAGGTACACACCTTAGATCCTGGTACCACACTTGAATTCCAGCACTCAGGAAACAGAGGCATACAGATCTCTGAGTTCTAGTCAGTCAGTGGTCAGTGAGTTAAGAGAACAGTGCAGAGAGAAATGGTGTGGGGGAAAAGAAGAAGAAGGAGAGGAGAAGGTAGGAGGAGGAGAAGGAGGCAGTTTTTCTGGACAGTTTTACAGAGACAGGTTGCAGGTGAAGACAGAATAGGCAAAGAATGAGAAGAGCCAGAAATTAGGACAGATTGCTTAGAGTTAGTATGAGGCCAAGCAGAGATATTCAGTTAGAAGCTGAGAGAAGCCACTTTGAATCAGTCAGCTTAGAGAGGCATTTGGGCCAGAACATCTGAGTTGAACCAGCCCAAACCCGAATTTAGAGAGAGCTAGAAAAGGTGAGGTTTTTAAGAAGTAAGTCTCAGAGGCTGAAAACATTCTAGGCCCAGATTAGATTGTACAGAGGCTAGAAGCTTCCAGGATTAGATTTAGGTTAGCAGATGAGACAGTAAACCCCAAGATGACAATTACATCAGGAGAATAAAAGTTACTTTTACATACATGAGCCTTCAGTTTGGGAGATTCTGGTTTTCAGCTTGAAACAAACACACAGAGACCTTCATCTAGTGTCTGACTAGAGACCTACTCCAGGGGATGAGAGCTGGGCTGGCCAGGCCTTCCTCTGGAGAGCCACTCTCCTAGTCTCTAACATGTCCTTCGGAGGTAGAACTGAGTGACAGATCCCCATCTGTTTGCTAGTTTCACCATCACAGGCAGGTATCAGTTCAGGAAAGTAACAGTGTGCTATCCTGAAGACTTCTACCTAAATGTCACCTCCATTTGGTACCAGGTCTGAGACTCTACAGGTGGAAAGGCAGGTCTCCAGTCCTGGTGAAGACTGGCTTTGACAGAATACCACATGGGCCCCAAGCATGTTTCTCAGGAGAGAGGACATCCTGAGGCTGGTTAGACTGCCTTTGTACCTACAATACACACACATACCACATACATACACATCACGCTACCCACACATATCACATCACACAAGCAAAGCTACCCACCTAGGCAAATTACATTTGCACACTTTGTGGGAGCCTCAGCCCAGGACACAACCATGTAACTGTGTACTTGTAAAAGTAGCTTTTATTCTCCTGATGTAATTGTATCTCTGAGACTTACTGCCTCCAGTATGTTTACTGCTAACCTAGGCCTAGTCCTGGAAAGTTCTAGACTCCATACAATCTAATCTAGGCCTAGAGTGTTTTCTGCCTCTGAGACTTATTGCTAATAAACTCATCCTTCCTAGTTCTTTCTGATCTCTGACTAAATGGTTCAACTCAGCTGTTCTAGATCAAACTTCTCTCCGCACTAGTTCAATCTAGCCTCTCTCGGTTTCATACTGAATTGCTCTACTTGACCTCATACTAACTTTGGCAATATGTTCTACTCTTCTGGCCTCTTTTCATTCTCTGGCTTGTTCTGTCCTCAGCTTGTCTCTGTAAAACTCTCCTGGTAAAACAGTCTCCTTCCTTTTTTCTCTCTGCACTGCTCCCTCTTAAGTAGCTTCCCTTTCCTCTCTCTTCTCGTGAGAGTTGAGCATATCCCATTCTGTCAGATCTTTCTCCGATTTGTCACTTTGCCACTCAATTAGACATCACTTTTAAACATGGATGCTACCTTTTACAAACTAGCTTTACCTTTGTTGTTTGGGATTAAGGATGTCTACTTAGGGAGTCTCTTTATTCCAGCCAGAGAGATTAAAGGTGTGTGCTAAGGGTTGAGCCACACCACAACTAGGAACAGGTTTTTTTCCACTGGTGCTGCTTGGTCAGACAGACCCCAGCTGGAGATATCCAGGCTGATGAACAGGGAAGAAGGCTATACCTTAGGGCCAGATCGGGCCTCGGTGGTCCCTTTGTAAGTTGCTCTGACCTTCTCGCACAGGCTCAACAAGAGGGGAAGACAGCCTCATCTCCCTCCAACGGCCCTTCGCAAGCCCCACCGCCAGTCCATCTACCTGAAGCTCTACTCGCTGTTGCTGTATGAGAATCCCAAGACTGAGTCACAACCCCACCATGTCAGGTCCTGGTTATGTGCCCTCTGACCTTGTGCTGTGACTCTGAGGTAGCTATAGTCTGGGCTCTCTGACCATGTGTTCTGGGGGCTATGAGTTCTTGGGCACAGCCCAAGAGTCCAGATACTTGGAAGGAACTGGAACTCAGCTAGTTAACAAGACTGGCCCTCCCATTTCCATACAAGAAGCCAAAGGCTTCCCTACACAGGGTAGAAGGCTATAGCAAAGCAGACAAGCAGAGAGGACCTAGGGATTCCGAATCAAGAGGACCTCTGGGGAGGTAAAGAAGTAGGTCCAAAGGTCTGGGCTGATCAAGGACAGTGTGTCCCACTTCCCTCTGCCATGGAAAGGAAGAGCTCTGAGAACCCGGAGAACTGCAAGAGACCAGAAGAGGGCACCAGCCTCCTTCCCACTGCCAGCCACACCCAGTGATGCAAGGGTAGCTCAGACGTTGCTATCCCTCCTTTTCCCCTCTCCTTTATGGTTTTTCCAGACAGGGTTTCTCTGTATAGCCCTGGCTGTCCTGGAACTCACTCTGTAGACCAGGCTGGCCTCGAACTCAGAAATCTGCCTGCCTCTGCCTCCCAAGTGCTGGGATTAAAGGCTGCGCCACCACCGCCCAGCTCCTTTAGTGTTCTTGCCCATCCCTAGAACACAAGGCTGTAGGAACTTGCCTTCTACTTTTTCACCAACGTAGAACGGGCTCTGCAGACAGGAAGTGCTTAATAAGGGCCTTGGTAGGAAGTGGACCATGAAAGCGCAGCACCCTAATACCCCAGATACCACTGAGACTTCTGTTCTCCTCCTGGTCTAATGGCACGTAGGGAAAGCTCAGACCAACCCTGGGGGAGGAGCTAGCCAGGAACACTGAGTTCCCCAGTCCTGTGTACAGAGCCTGCGATGGGATTCAGGTCATTCCCGCGATGAGTTATTTACTTAAACAAAGCGCACCACAGAGTAGGAGACGGAGGCCTGTAGAAAATGGAGTCCTGCCACTTACTGGGAATTGGCTTCTTCAAAATCTGCATCACACAGGTTTCTGAGAGCTATAATGGGCTGCATATGTTAACCTTGTCAGCACAGCTGCAACCCAGCATGAGCTGGCTATGAGGAAAACCAGAGCCCAGGGTAGAGTACCCACCCACATTGGCCCAGAGAGTTTCCTGACACACTGGATGGGAGAGATAAAAGGGGGAAGGAGGCTAGGGTAGTGCTGTCACACACCTGTAATCCCAGCACTCAGGAGGCAGAGGCAGGCAGATAGCTGAGTTCAAGGCAGCCTAGTCTACAGAGCAAGTTCCAGGACAGCTAGAGCTACACAGAGAAACCCTGTCTCAAAAAGCCAATCAATCTATCAATAGAGGAAGAAAAGCTGAGCACAGTAGCACACACCTGTAATCCCTCTGTCTCTAGAGAGGCTAAGACAGGACAGCCTGAGCACAGCATTGAACCTTGTCTTTTACAAAGAAAAAGGAAAGAGAAGTAACGGAGGAAGACCCTGTCTTGGTTCCAAGACAGAACCCCAAGGGCAGACCTAAGGGAGAGTGGGAAGCAGGGTTCTGAAAGATGTACAGGAGCCTGCTGGCTAAGGGAGTGCAATCTCAGAGCAGCAGTGAGACCAGGGGAGAGACGGTGAGCCAGAGGGGACATACTGTAATCCCAGGAAAAACAATGAGTCTTAGGGGACACATCTGTAATCTCAGCACTGGAAAAGGAAGGGCATGAGGGTCTCCGGTTTGAGAACAGGCTGAACTGCAGACAGTTTTTTGAGACCGTGTCTCAAAAGAGGGAGGTGGCAAGCATGATGGCACTTGAGAAGCAAAAGCAACAGCAGACAGGTCTCTCTGAATTCAAGGCCAGCACTAATTATATAAGGGGATCCAGGCCAGCCAAGGCTATGTGATAAGACCTTGTCTTAAAAAGGAGCACTAGAAAGCTGGCTCAGAGATGAAGAGCCCCTGCTGCCCTTGCAGGGGATCTAGGTTCAGTTCTCAGCACCTGCATAACAGCTCACAACTATCTGTAAATCCTGTTCCAGGGGCTCCAATCCCCTCTTCGAGTGTCCATGAGTACCAGGCATGAACATGGTGTGCATACATACATACATACATACATACATATATGGGAAACACATACACATACATTTTTAAAGGGTGGGGAATGCAGGTTCTTTATCTATCTCATCATGCCTGGGGGAGGTGCTAAACCAGGCCCAGCAGACAGAAACTAAGAGAATCAGAGGCCGACACATAAAGACAGACAAAGACACAGAGACCCAGAGAGGAGAAAGAGGTGACATCATAGGATGGTATCTGCCTTCAGGATATAGCTGACTGCTTAGGCAATTGTCTAGATTTCCCAAGATGCTGCAGGGTCTATTAGCAATGCATATGAAACTTAAAAAGTGACATTTCTCATAAATAACACCAAACACTCTGAAAGTGCTAGAACTTATTCCCAGTCCCATAGTTACATGTGTGGTTGACAAGCAAAAAGCTTCATTCATTCGATCTGTGATCATACTCCCTTCTTCCATCCTTCCCTATCCAGTCTTCCATCCTCGGCCAGCACCGAGTTGTCACCAGACCTTGTCACCAGCTGGCTGGGGACTGGCAACAGGGCCAGATTATAGCTTGATCTACGGAAACCTTATCACCCAAGTTTCACATTAGCAACGACTGCCCTGAGTGTGGCTCTCCTACAGTTACAATAAGGAGGGCATCAAGGGGCCCTGGAACTTCTGTGGTCTGGAGGAAGAGCCCAAGGGTTTTTGCAGTGTCTTAAGGGCCACGCCCTCCACTCCTTGAGCTCACAGTGAGGTGCTAATTATGTGTCAGGAGGCCCCACCTGACTCCAGATCTGCTGAGCTGTGATCATGGGCTTTCAGCCTCTAGAGAGGGGATCCTCTGTAGCCTGTGAGCCACCATCTGTGGCACACTGCCTAGTGGCCCACATGGACTAGACACAGACAGACATCTAAGCACTTCTAGGCAGCTGGCTAATATACCACTGTCCAAGCATCAGGTTGGCAGAAATTAGAAGCATGCTGGCCAGCTCAGTGCATACCAAGACAACTCTTAGGCAGAAGGCCCAAGGTGGCTAATAGGATAGACACACACACACACACACTTCTCCCACTATGAGTTAACTATCATTAGTAAGAGATCTTGAAAAGTCTTTCAGCTATTGAGGTATCTATCTGCCTTTTCCTGTTACGATAAAATTCCCTGATGTAAGAAAGAACGGGTTTATTATTTCACTTATTGGTAGTGTTTTGTTTGCAACAGGGTTTCTACATAGGCTTTGCGGTCATGGAACTCACTGTGTAGACCAGGCTGGCCTGGAACTCACAGAGATCCATCTACTTCTGCCTCCTGAGTGCTGGAATTAAAGGTATACATACCATGCCTGGCTCAGCTTCACCAGCAAATGTGGGAACTTCCTGTGGGTGACAGGTAATGGCTTTGCCACTCCCTGGGACAATTGACACATTTAGTGTCTGTCTCCTCATCTGTAAACTGGTCCAACAGAGACACCTGTCTATAGGGCTGAAGTGTGTGTGGTATTCAGTTTGGATTCTACAATGGAAACTTACCACAGGCACGTGGTCAGTTTCATAAGGAAATACACAGAGCCAATCGGCTCAGGACAACAGAAAGGCCCAGAGGGTATATTTGCCTACCAGGGACAGCAGTTTCCTTTCCTGCCAGTCAAGAATGTAAGGACACCACAGCTCTTATCAGGGAGTAGAGTTGTGACATATGTCAAGTCAGGAGGCCTCCTAGTGAGTCTCCTTCAGGCCTAATTAGATTTTGTTGTAAAGAGATAAAAAGCTGTTACTTTGTATCAGCAAGGCATCTTTTTCAGCCCGGGATGAGAGGGGGAAGTTTGGAGAGGGTTGGAAGGAAATGGCTAGGCATTAATGGACTTCGGAATAAAATCCTGACAGATCCAAATTGATTCTGAAGCCTGAGAAAATTGAGTTCAGAGAAAATTAGATTTATGCACTGTAAAATGTACCTGCCTCTTGGTATCTACCAAAAGCTGTTAAAATGGTAATCTTTAGAGATGTATGGAAATTGTGTGTGAATAGACCAACGAACCATCCAAGGAGCAGTCTGCCTCTGTGGAGACATACACACGTAGCAATATCACAATGAATAATAGTATACAGCAAGTACTGTGTGTTTGTTCAAAGCATGTAGAAGTACGTGCTAAGCTGAAGGCTCCTGGTATCTGCCCCATGTGTAGGCTCTCAGAAACCTTGGGACTGTGGGGTGCAGCATGAACCTACCAGTCCCTGGGCTGTTAGCTTCACTTTCCCTTTTTAGAATGCAGAGGGATGGCTCCACTTCATCAGCTGAGCCCAAGTTGTTTCTCAGGAGATCTCAGGAAATCTGTGATTTGCCACTCTGTTGGGGATGGAGACCAAGAAACCCTCTTCCTAACCCTTTCACCCCAGGAGAGTCCACCAGCCTTGCAATTCCTCCACAGACAGTTTCTCAGGGACCCAGAAAATGACTTTGGGACATGCCTGTAAAACAGCTTTGGATCTTTGTGCCATGGATGGGACAGACATACTCCCATTCTCGATAATTATCAGTCAAGCAGGTCAATACTAAGCTTCAGAACAAACAGCCCTCATACTACACCGAGCGCATAGAAGTGTGCTTACACGCCACTCGAAATGAAGGTCAGCATTTCACCTTTGTTCTGTGACCACTGAAGACCAGAGACTGAGGGTAACACAAACTCCCACAACCGCCAGAGCAGATTCACAGCCAAGCCTAATGTCTGGAGAACAATAAAGTATGGTCCTCCGTCCATATCTCAAAGGAGATCAAAGTGTCTGCAAACTGCTCTTAAAACCCCTAGAGTCAGCATCTGGACCAGGTCTACTGCCTCTGTCCAAATGAGATGACCCTTAAATTGCAGGGAGACAATCAAGTCAGTGGGAACCTGTCACAAACTCAAGACTTGGATTTCATGCTCATAGCTGGTAGCCCTGACCCCATGAGGCATTTGGAGGTGGGTGTGTATGGATGGTGCTCAGACAGAAGAGAGAAGGACCACACAGGAAGAGAGAAGGACCATGTGTGCCAGCTCTCTTCTCTGTCTCTCCCTGTTTCTTCTCTCTGTTGCTGATTTTTTTTTTTTTTTTTTTTTTTTTTTTTGAGACAGGGTTTCTCTGTGTAGCCCTGGCTGTCCTGGAACTCACTCTGTAAACCAGGCTGGCCTCAAACTCAGAAATCCGCCTGCCTCTGCCTCCTGGATTGCCTCTGCTCTGCTGGGATTAAAGGCATGCGCCACCGCCCGGCTCTATTGCTGATTTTTTATCTCTGACTCTGTCTCTTTATCTCTGTTCTCTCCCAAGCCCCAGAACCACGAGTCAGCAACGCCTGATACTTCAGCTGCTTGCTCTGTGGTGTTATAGTACATAGCCTGAGCCGGCTGAAACAGATGCTAAACAACCCAGCCTGAACTCCTCTTTCACTGTATGAGCTCAGGCCCTCCATGAAGACCTCCTGTGGAACATGAATATTGCAGAACCTGAAGGGATTCCCCCTGCTGTGGCCTCTACCTCTCTGTAAAAATCACTTGCTCATAAACTCAGCAGTTCTGGGAAAGGAGAGACCAGAGGTGGGAGTTGCAGTACGTGAGATTCCACTCTAAGCCTGAGATGTACAGCAGGGAAGAATAAAAATCTCAGGGAAAACAACCTGCTCGCCTGATTGCCTATTTCCTGGTTGCAAGAGGGGAGGCAACAACAGAGTCTGGTGTCTGCAAGTTCTAGGACAGTGGGAGGGGTTAGCAAGGTAGAGTTAAGAAGGATGCATAGGGAAGCTGACATTTGAAGAATGTGAGAACCAAGCTATCCAAGGGGTTTGGAGAACGGTATCTCCAGCAGAGTATGATACAGTGCAAAGACTCTGAGACAGAAGTAGCCTGGTTGTTCAGAGAAAGCCCAACACAGCTGGAGGAGAGGGAGAAAATGAGATAGGGACACCAGAGGCAGGTGGTGGTCATAAAGACAAGGTTGATGGGAGGACACTGTGGAGCCATGAACAGCAAACCCATGTGAGGCGACTTGGGTCTTTCATGGAATCCTCTCTGGCTGCTGGAGGCAGAGCATGGGGTGCGATGGTCAGTTACTACCATCAAATACATAGTTCCTGAATTAGCCACGTAAAACACATATGAATTCTCAAGAATTCTGTGAATCAGGAACCAGACGAGGTCCAGCCAGATCCTTGAGATCAAGGCCCTGGTGCCAGCTGGGTCTGGGGTATCTTGTGATGGCAACTGAAGAAGGGCACGTACCTTTTCCTCACACGTTCTCAGTTGGGCCAGTAGCTCTGACCCCAGATGAGTGTACAGAGCCACATCTTCCCATAGCTATTGTGTTTCTGCTTGTCAATAGTAACCTCAGTCTGCCTCCTGCCTCCCCAAGGACTACAGGAAGGTACAAGTACCAGTGGGTTAAGTTGTAGGACCACCAAAGACAATGAACACAAGAACTAGACACCAGTTCTCATAGCAATGATTCATACATGATATGGCGCGGCAGCTGGGGGAAGCAGCCAGACTGTATTATTATTATTATTATTATTTGTTTTTTTCAAGACAGGGTTTCTCTGTGTAAGCCTGGCTGTCCTGGAACTCACTCTGTAGACCAGGCTGGCCTCAAACTCAGAAATCCACCTGCCTCTGCCTCCCAAGTGCTGGGACTAAAGGTGTGCGCCACCACTGCTCGGCTTATTTATTTATTTTTTAATTCTGTAAACAACAGGACCAGCTGGGCGGTGGTGGCGCACACCTTTAATCCCAGCACTTGGGAGGCAGAGGCAGGTGGATTTCTGAGTTCGAGGCCAGCCTGGTCTACAGAATGAGTTCCAGGACAGCCCGGGCTACACAGAGAAACCCTGTCTCGAAAAACCAAAAAAAAAAAAAAAAAAAAAAAAAAAAAAAAAAAAAAGGACCTGACAGACAATGTGAGGAATGTCCAGCCTTTGGCATAAAGATGGGATTGCCACAACCGGAAATAGAAACAGCCCAGCCCCACCCTGGAAAAGGCTAGTCCCATATAAACGAGATAGGGAGAGTATCCTAAAACCTGTTCTGCTTGGCAGAGGTTGACAGACCCCCACAGAAACACCCACATCTAGCACAATACACAACCCTAACCAAAAGCAACTCTCTTGTCAGTAAATGAGTAAAGCTCTACTTGGGGCGGGCTGCCAGTGCCTCAGCTTCTGTCCAGCCCTAACCAATCAAACCTCCCACTAATTGCTTTAGAGAAGAGGGATGGCAGAGGGCTCCTAATGGGGCTTTAAGGAGAGAGACAATAGCCCCACTCCAGCTGTTGCCCGGGGCAACTGTACAAAGGGCTCTAGCTCAGGCAGAGATTGGATTACCGGCCTGTTTATTCATCCACACACACATTTATCCTGAGCCACCCAGGGTGGAGAGGGGATTTAGCAGCTGTGTCACAGCCCATGAATGCAAAGATGAATTTATGTGGGAAACACACAGACAGATGACAGGAATTCATCTCTGTCAGTTTCTGCTTCCTCTGTGACCTTCCCCTTCAAAGCACTACCTGAGCTGATCTGCTCAGAAACAAAAAGAGAGGCTAATTCTGTGAGGAATTGAGTCATACCTGGCTTTAGCTTCCAGGCTCTCCTGGAATTTAAGGCAGATTTGACAGACTCCCATCTCCTGCAAAGGATGCCCTACTTAGGAAAGGGAGAGCCTGGCACAACCCCACATAAAATGATAACGCACCAAACTCACTTCTTACACTGGTCCGGTTCCCCCAACTTCAGGACAAGACACCAGGCCTTTTTACAGATCTGCAAGGGCTCAGTTTATATTTTCCCATGTTACCTTCTTGGATTAGCATAGCTGGGCATCTACCACTGCTTGAAATGAACTGACAAACAGACTCTCTGCCCCACCTTGTCTTCTAACTCTAGAACTTCCAGAAGTCAAGACCTTGATGTTCCCCTGGGGAGGAAGGAAGAGGTATCCAGGTGAAGAGTGTGCAGACAGGAGGCCGATAATAATCAGGGAGGTGGCAGGTCAGTTTTGGAAATGGGCCCTCTCAGCCACTGCTCTGGTTGACCTAAAGGTATCAATTTGTGAAGGGAGCTTTCAGGCCTGTGATGGTTTGTATATGCTTGGCCCAGGGAGCAGCACTATTAGGAAGTGTAGCCTTGTTGGAGTAGGTCACTGTGGGTGTGGGCTTTAATACCCTTGTCCTAGCTGCCTGGGAGCCAGTATTCTTCTAGCATCCTTCAGATGAAGATGTAGAACTCTCTGGCAACTTCTACACCATGCCTGCCTGGATGCTGCCGTGCTCCCACCTTGATGATAATGGACTGAACCTCTGAACTTGTAAGCCAGCCCCAATTAAATATGATCCTTATAAGAGTTGCTTGGTCATGGTGTCTGTTCACAGCAGTAAACCTTAACTAAGACAAGGCCAGACAGTATCATGGAGGGGCAGAAAACATGTCCTGTGCAGACTGAGATGGGCTCAGAGGGTCCCAAGGAGAATGTGGACACTCAGCAATGTAGCCTGGAAGGAGGGTGGATTCAGGTGACTGAGAACAGATCAAACTGAGGCCGGGGTGTCCTGTGTCATGGCCAGAGGTCCTATGCAGCTCTGTCCAATGTTCCTTCTTAGCAACACCCAAAAAGGACTCCAAAAAAGGACTCCACTAGGATAGGGCTCAGGGACTTCCCACGAGCAACCTGCAGTGCAGCTGGCCCCTCCTTCCCATCCCAGCTTAAGCCACACACACCCCCACACACACACAGTAAAAAGTTCCACAGGAAATGTCAAAATGGCAGCTCCTGTCAAAATGGCAGCACCACAACACCTCAGCCTACTGCCTCATGGGAGCTGTCCACAGTGGAGTCACCTTCTTTTCTGCCTCAGCCTACAGCCTTGGTGAACCCCACAGAAGGAGCTGTCCACAGTAGCAGCACAACTTCTTCCCCATCAGCCCCAAAATGATGGCGCCTCAGGAAAAGCCAGCTGTGACCAGGATGGACTTCCCACCCTAACACATGGGCAGGGGGGATAAAAAACAAACCACCAACCCCTGAAGAAAAAAACCACTAATCTGAGTGTCCCACAAAAAAATCACCAATCCCTAAGACCATTCAAAATCCTATATAAGTCATAAGTCATGCCTTTTGCCCAATTTCCTGTTGTTCACTTCCAGGAGCAGAGGGTAGCCATCCCTGGATTTGTCCCTCCTCCTCCTCTGCCCCGCCTCCGCCTCCTCCTCCAATAAATCTCCTTTATGAGATTTACTGCTTGATGTGCCTCTCATTGGAAGAAGATAAGAGGAGAAGAAACGAAGGAGTGGGGCTGAGGCTCCTGAGCCCAGCTGGGGTACCCTCTCCTAGGAGCTGCAACACCTGCTGAGGAGGCCTTCTCTCAGAGCTGTGTGATTCCTGGGCTCCCGAGCCCTAAGACACCTTCCCATCCAAGCAGGAACACTGGCATATGTAAGCTCCAACTAGCCTCAAATTCAATACGTAGACCGAGATAACCCGGAACTTCTGATTCTCCTCCCACCTCCTGATTGGATCAGCTTGGAGAGGAGTTTGAGCCAGGACAGCTGAGTTAAACCAGCCAATCAGAGATCAGGAAGAACTAGAAACGGTGAGCTTACTCAGCAATAAGTCTCAGAGGCTGAAAACATCCTAGACTTAGATGAAATTGTATGAAGGATAGAAGAAGCTTCCAGGACTAGGCCTAGGTTAGCAGACAGACTCCACCAAATGGGTCTCGACACTTGCTCCCCATCCATCCTTAGGTCGCAGGGGTCAGAAGCAGTGAAATCAGAATAGAAGCCATGGGCAGGGCAGCCAGAGGCGATGGGAGCAGGAGGGTGCGGAGCCCAACCCGGGGCACAGGTCGAATTCAGAGGGAGACTGGTGGCAGAGGTCCAGGAGGTAGAGCCTAGCACCCTGATGGCACTCACAGGACCGGTCCTCACACTCTGACTCGGTAAGGAGCTGGCTCTTGGGACCAGCAGAATCTCAAGTGCTCCCAGGGTAGTGTGCATCTAGTTGGAATCCCTAAGCTGCTCCGGAGTCCTGGGCATCTGCAGTCATGCGAAGCAAGATAGTTTCCACCTTCAGCTGGCCAAGCTTCGCTGCAAGATCAGAATTCGAGACAAGTTGGCCAAGCCATCTACCTGCTGACCAAGTACATCCGTGTAGAGATTGAAGACCGGCAGTGGAGATGCACGAATGCTAGACCTTCCTCCAGCAGCACCTCGCGGTGGTGAACATGGAGGACTTGCTGGAGGACATCCAGATGTACACAGGGCAAGAGTGTGGACTTCCAGGCGCAACGTGACAACCATCATGGAGGACAAGATTGCCAAGCTCTGCAAGCTGGAGGTCCGGGTGAAAGGCCCAGGCGAGCACAGTGGGGAGATGAAGGCCTCGGTCAGCTCCGATGTGCAGTTGGTGTTCAAGGGGAAGACATACAACCAGCTGTAGGTCATCTTCCAGGAGGACATCAAGGCAAGATCCGTGCTGGAGGCCCCAACGACGACATGGGCTGGAAGAGCCTGCTTGCAGCAGTTGCCTGCACACATGGCCAGGGGCAGGCTCCGTGAGCGCCACTAGATTGTTCTTTGGTAGAAGCTATTCAAAGTGAAGCAGATGCAGGGCCTGACATTCCCAATCCTCAAGTCCAAGCCTGCGGATACACACAACTTTGGGTCTGAGGAGCTGTCCCCCAGTATGGGCCTTTGATGGGACCCGAGGGGCTCCAGCACCCAGAGATGCAGAGGCAGAGCCAAGGCAAACTATGAGGAGGTGCTGATGGAGAAGGACCTTCAGTGCTTGGCAGGCTACGACGCAGGGCGCTACAGCACGCAGCTTCTCACCGCACAGGAGCTGCCGCTGGACACGCATCTGCGGGAGCCTCCAGGACCACGCACCAGCAGCTCCAGCCACAGTTGACACGAGCAAGAGCGCCGAGGGCATGCGACCAAGAGGAGCTGCAGTTCAGTGTGGAAATACCACTGGGTAGCCGCGCAAGCCACGCTTCTTCAACCGCATGCACACCGGCTTCGAGTGGAATAAATACAACCAGATGCACTAAGGACTTCGACAACCCGCTGCCCGAGATCATGCAGGGCTACAAGTCAGTAGTTTCCACCCAGACCTCAGCCTCAGGCGCGCCATGCCTGAGTACTTCCTGGAGCTGAGCGTCCACAGCCCCGACTTCGCCATCCTGGGCTTCCACGCGAGCCACCCTACGACGACATCGCCTTCAAGATCTTCAGTCCCGAATGGAGTACTCGCACCTCCACGGCTTCTCTACCAGTTCGCCAGCAGCACCTTCCAGCTCTGGGTCCACTTCAAGCGTTACCGCTGCCGCTGGTGACACCCGTGCTAGGCTGGCCGCTGCTTGGACAGCTCCCGGGTGGGAAGGCCAAGGGGACCCCCAGTGTTAGCCACAGCTCTTCTGGATCCCCGCCAGTCCGGAGAGGATTTCAACTGTTTCTCTGAAAAGACTGCTTTAGGGAGAAGACATATCTAGTTTCCACGGACTTGTTCAGCCGTGGAATGTAGTTTTAATACGTTTAAAGTCTGAAATCTCTCCACTGTGTTTTTGTAATGGTAAAATAAAGTACCTTTTAAAGAGTGAAGACATGGGAACATAACCATAATTTCCAGGAGGCAAAAACCAAGTTCTAACAGTGTGAACAATTTAGTGTTTCTAAAATCAATATCAAGTGGGTACACGGGAAGGTACAAACTTGTACTTTTTTTTTTTTAATTATCCCTAACAGTTCACAATAATTTAGTAGCTTTCTTAAGACTAGGACTCTATGTTTTGTTCCTGTTAGTCTAGATTTTAAAATAATAATTTTGAATTGAAGCTCTTTTAGTAACAAACTTTTTTGAGACAGAGTTTCTCTGTGTAACAGCCTTGGCTGTCCTGGGACTCTATATGTAGATCAAGTCAGCCTTGAACTCAGAGATCAACCTGCAGACAAGGGCCACCACATCTGGCCTATATTATGGGCGGGGGTGAGGGGATTGTCTTTTTTTTTTTTTTTTTTTTTGAGGGATTGTCTTAAGAAAAAAAGTTTTAGATTTTTTTTTTTCGATTTATTTTATTTATTTTGTGTATAAATGTTCTCTCTGCATGTATATTTCATGCCAGAAGAGGGCATCAGATCACACTATAGATGTTATGAGCCACCACCATGTGGTTGCTGGAATTGAACTCAGGACCTCTGGATGAGCAGACAGTGCTCTAAACCCCTAAGCCATCTCTCCAGCCCTTAAAAAGTTTAAATGTGTATGTATACATGTGTTCGGGCCCACTGAGTCAACGGTCCAGAAGAAGGCGTTGGAGCCCCCAGAGCTGAGGTTACAGGGTTGAGTCCTCTGGAAGAGCAGGAAGAACTCTTAACAGCTGAGTCACCTCCCAGCCCTATTCTGTTTTTGTTTTGAGGTAGGGTCTAACATTAGCCCAAACTAGCCTCAAACTCTCTATGTAAAGGAAGATAACTTAGACCTTTTGGTTCTCTTTCTGTCACCACCTAAATTCAGGAACAGGCTACCATGCCTGATGACTAACTGCATTCAGAATCCCCTGGGAGACACCATTCAAGATGTCTAGAGCATTTCCAGCGGAAATTATCTGGAGGAGGAAGAACTATGTGGATATGGGATGAGCTAGAGTCTCAAAATTAATAAAAAGGAAACAGAAGAAAGCCAGCCAAGTGCAGAAGGCATGCCTCCTCTGCTTCCCATTCCACAAATGTGTCAGGGTGTGAAGACCCTCGGCTGTGTGTTCCCACTGCATGGAGCTGCCTGCTCTCAAGTCTTCCATACACGGTGGGCTGTATCCCATCAGCTTGTGAGCCAAAGCAAACTCTTCCTCCCTTAAGTTGCTTTTCTTTGGATGGGGTCTCTATCTCTCTCTATCATGTACACTAGACTGAACTTGAACTCACAGAGATCCACACATCTCAGCTTCTGTGTGCTGAGATTAAAGGTATGTGCCACCACACCCACCACTCCTAGCTAATGTTGCTTCCTGTTAGGTATTTGGTAACAGCAATGAGAAAAGTAATGAATGCAATAGCTCCAGAGGTATAATAGGATGAGATAACTGTGTGGGATCTGGGGATCACTGTCCTTACAAGAGGCATATGAAAGCAAACTTGGCATGGAGCACACCTGTAATCTCACTCAAGGTCAAGGCTGGAAGATTGTCAGCCATAGGCTACCAGGGCAACCATTGCAAAATTCTGGAAGAAGAAGAAATAGAAGGAGAAAGAAGAGAGGAGGAGGAAGAGGAAGAAGAAGAAGAAGAAGAAGAAGAGAGAAGAAGAAGAAGAAGAAGAAGAAGAAGACAGAAGGAGATGAGGGGTGTGGAGAGCCACTGTGTGCCGCACCCTAAAGATGGCGCTGGCTGAGAGTGCTCCTTGTGATAAACAAGTCCTCATTTGGCTGTGAAGCTGTGCCGGGGCAGGGAATGGTCACATGTGATCTGACGTGGATGTATGGGGAGATGACACGTGGTGTATGCTCATTGGCCTTTGCGTAGATATAAGCCTGGTCCCCGGGTAGGAGGGGGTCACACCTGCTAACTGCAATCCTGATTAAACTGCCTTGAGAAGGAACCTGGTTGTCTTGCGTCTGATTTCCTGCTGGTCAGGAAGGGCGCTGGACAGAGGGAAGGAGAGGAACAAATAGGAGAGCAAAAGAAAAAGCTTCATGTCGCCGGGCGGTGGTGGCGCACGCCTTTAATCCCAGCATTGGGAGGCAGAGGCAAGTGGATTCTGAGTTCGAGGCCAGCCTGGTCTACAGAGTGAGTGCCAGGACAGCCAGGGCTATACAGAGAAACCCTGTCTCAAAAACCAAAAAAAAAAAAAAAAAGAAAAAAAGAAAAAGCTTCATGTCAACGGGGTACAGAGGATTTGGAGTGGAAGGGGCAGGAAAAGTCTTCCCCAGAGCCTTGGAAGAGAACCAGTCCTGCCAACATCTTGGTCTCAGACTTCTGAGGTCCAGAACTGAGACAGGATACCTTCCTGCCATGGCACTATGCCATGCATGTATAAGCAGTTGCTGTGGCCTATACTATCTCTGGAAGGATCTGGTCTCTTCTGGATTCTAGAAGAAAAATTAAAAAAAAAAAAAAAATACTAATTTGGGGACTGGCAAGTTAGGTCAGCTGGGAACATGCCCACTGTGCAAGGATGGAGACCTCCATAAAGTTGTCCAATTCCATGAAGTTTTTTTCTGACCTCCACATGTGCACTATAACACAGGAATACCCACACTCACATATACACACCAGATGCACCATACATGCACACACACAATAGTAATAATCTGGAACGTAAGGCAGTAGTAAAAAATCTCTTCCAGAAGGTCCACCAGAGCCGGGCAGTGGTGGCGCACGCCTTTAATCCCAGCACTGGGAGGCAGAGGCAGGTGGATTTCTGAGTTCGAGGCCACCCTGGTCTACAGAGTGAGTTCCAGGACAGCCAGGGCTACACAGAGAAACCCTGTCTCAAAAAAAAAAAAACAAACAAACAAACAAAAAAAACAACAACAACAAAAAAAAAAAAAAAACAGAAGGTCCACCAGATCCTTATAGGATTCCATCCTTAACTCTCCTAGAACATTTTCTCTGGGGCAGAAATGATCTATTATCTTGAGAGAATCTATAAAACAGGATCTCAGGCCAGCGATGGTAGCACACACCTTTGATCTCAGCACCCAGGAGCAGAAGCAGGCAGATAGATCTCTGTGAGTTCAAGGCCAGACTGGTCCGTAAGCAAGTTCCAGGACAGCCAGGCTACACAAAGAAAACCCTATCTCAAAACAAAACCAAACAAGCAAAAAAACAGGAACTCCAGTAGGAGACAGCAGGCTGAGTTCCTCAACCACCTATAGCCATACCTGTTGCCAGACTGGAAATCTTTGCCATTCAATGAAAGAATCTTTGAGAGTTCAACCTAAGGGTTCTGAGGCTCTGCTAGGATTCCTAAAGGTCCAGCCTAGGATTCTGCATCCAACCTGAGGACTGTTTAATACTATTGTTTAATAACAACAGTATGCCGGGCGGTGGTGGCACATGCCTTTGAATCCCACACTGGAGGCAGAGGCAGGCGGATTCTGAGTTCGAGGCCACCCTGGTCTACAGAGTGAGTTCCAGGACAGCCAGGACCAGAGAAACCCTGTCTCGAAAAACCAAAAAAAAAAAAAAAAAAAAAAACCAAAAACCCCCCAAAAACAACAACAAAATACAACAGTAGTGAAAGCTCTAAATTCTGATCTTCACGTAACAGCGAGGGGTATGGGGGGAGAATGCCTGGGTGGGTTTTTGAATCCCCAAGGGCCCCAAAATTTATACACCTCCTCTAAAAAGGCCACTCCCACTTCCTAACCCTTCCCAAACAGTTCCACTAACTGGGACAGAGCACGTGTTTATGAGAGAAAGTCTCATCCAAACCACCACAGGGTGTGTCCGTCAGTCTGTCTGTGCTCAAGCGCACCACAGCGCAATGTTCCCAGATGATAACTTTCAGGATTTCTTTACCTACGTGATCCCAGGAATAGAACTCAAGCACTTTACCAACGAGCCATCTTGCTGACTACTCTTTATACCTTTTATTTTGAGATAGGATATTACTACATTGCCCATCTGGCCTTAACTCACCTATAGTCCAGTGATCCTCCTGTCTCAGCTGCATTCCACTCCTCCATTTCCAATAAGCCCACTGAACTTGCCCCTTT